>JAQIXW010001473.1:0-19224 GCA_034700685.1 Willowsia buskii | reverse complement strand
ACAATGGAAGGTCACGAGGACATAAATCCTGGAAAAATTGTCATCGTAAATGGGGTCCATGCATGGGTGGCCAAGAGACTCCAGATTTTACTGCGCACGGTTCTCATGGATATTGAAGCTAACGACGAGACCTCCACATCCTGGAGCATTCGACCAAGACGTGTTGTGATTCCAGCAGAAAATACAGTTTACAGCATTTCCCCAGACGAGCTGGAGCACCGACAAGATATTCGTTTTGAGGAAGACAACCATCTCCAGACAGTCAACAGTTCATGTGGGGCTCCATTCCAAGCAGTACGAAACGGCGGAGATTTGTACTTGACCAATGTGGGGAGTTGTGGGGAGAACTTGAGAAAGTCTCTAAAGATCAACGATTTTTATCACCAAGGACGCTCTGATAAGATGTATTCCACGGATAAGATGACTGGTGTCACCATTCAAATGCCAGGACTCCATCTCATGATAAATGGAACCGCCCTCTTCAACATTACAAGCGATAATGGAACAGCCGGAAATGAAGTGAATGTTCCACCAGCTTTGGTTGTTGATTGGAGGCAGAGTTTGGAGGAAGCGGAGAATTTGTTGCTGAAGGAAATGCCAGGAATACCGAGGACTTTCCAAAGAGAAAGTCAAACTGACTGGGTGACCCCATTGATTATTGGAGGGGTATGCGTTCTTCTCATTCTTTTGGTGATTGGAGGAGTCTTGATGAATTTCAGAGGAAGGAGGAATTTCAATGCGGATGGGTTCCACTTTGGAAGCGTTTGGGAAAGTGTGAGAAATGAGATTAGAAGCTGGAGATACTACAGACGAAGACAATATGAAAGCCTGTAAAATGTTTCATTTTAAATGATGCTATTACCTTAGCTAGCCTACCTTATCTTTAAATATTGTTATGTCCAGAATTACCAATGTGTTTGATTTACAATTTTATCATTAACCTTCATTTTTTTCTATTTCTTTCTATTGTTTCATATTTTAAATGTAATGGTTATTGTTTTATTTCTTGACTTATTCTTTGTTTGTGATTTATGATTTAATAAAAGCATTTCCACAAATTCGAATAGATTAAATTATCAATATGATCGCGATTAGATAGATAAGCATACTAGCACATTGCAAAATTTTCAAAAGTGATCTCATGATCTCAGGTTTCTAACATGACGCAACAACACGGATCCTCTCTTGTAGGGACGGCCCCATTTTACTCAAAGAGGAGATCATCTGTAAAGTCAACCCTTTTCTGCAGCAGCTCAGCTGCTTGCTCTGTAACCGTGTCTGCTTATCATGTGAAAATATGAATCAGTTGAAAATTAAATTTAGACTTTTTAATCCACTTAGTTAATTATGATGGAGACTGTTAACGACGGGGGAGATGCTGAATGTGGGGATGGAGTAGGAGTTTGTTTGATCTGTCACTCCAGAGATTTGAGGCTTTCAACACAGAACGAAACAACTTCATTCGCCAAGAAGTCATTCACCTCAACAGTTCTTTCGAAACACTTGAGTGTCTACTTTCTGCTGAGACATGTTCTCGAGCTGCCTTCCGAACAGTTGGAAACCTACCTGAGGGACTTTCCAAATCCAGAGAATTGGGTCAAAATTTGCTCCAGTTGTGACAAAAATTATGTGAAGACATGTTGGAGAATTTTTGAGGAGTTGTTGGAGGTGAAGAGGAGATTTGTTGGAGCTAAACTGGATTTAATTCAAGCAGTCAAGAAGTCATTGGATGAGGAGTTGCCCCAAAATGTCAGGGAGGACAATGAGTTCATTTTGGATATTGACTTTGAGACTCGTCGGTTTGTGGGAGAGCGTAAGTTTAACTAAGAATTTAGATTCGATAAACAATTACATACCACAAAATAATTAAATTGTTAACTCAGCACTAAAATTTTATAATTAATATTTTCAGGTGAATATGTTCAACGATCTGAAATCAGGACTTCCACCAATGAAGACTCGGTGTCGAGCAAAAGGTCTGAAGCTGTGGAAACCGGAAGCCCTAAATCTGACACCATCGCGAACCGCATTCTCTTTCTGAATGAGAATGAAATGAAGCCAATCACCGCTTTGAAACCAGCTGGGTCATTTGGAACTAATTTGGAGGAGTGTGAAATAAAAGAAGAGCCTACTTCACCAATAGCTGATGCAGGAAGAATGACCACTAAAACTGCCGACGAGTCATCGTGGGAACATAATGATGAGTTTTATGATGAAAGCTCATTACCTGGAGATAGTAGCTTATCTGAATCAGAGTCTGATGATGACAGTATTGGAAATGATTGGAACCCTGATGAGGACATCTCAGTTTCCAGTGACGATGGCCTTAAAGAAGTGGTACCAGTACCAATTCTTCCTAAAGTGGTTTCCGATCCTATAGTACCGATACCTCTTGAGTGCCACAGAGGTCAAGACTCACAACAGCAGTTGGTGCGCTGTCCCTTGTGTAAATCCGTTGCGTCTTCCAGAGATGCCCTCTTCCAGCACATTTCCAGTTGCCAAGACGACCAAATAGTGAACCTTAAATGCGACCACTGTGAAGATAAATTCATCTCGAAACCAGTTTACCTCAATCATTTGGGATTCGCTCATGGAATTATGGACCACCTCCAGTTCCAGTGCCACATTCCAGGTTGTGGACGAGCATTCTCCAGGAAAGATTTTCGTACCAAGCATTCATCTGAAATGCACATCCGAAGGCCAGCGGTTCCCCCAGAAGGACTTATCTGTAAAGTATGTGGAAAACTGTTCAAATTATGGCCCTACTTTGAGAAACACATGGAACTCCATGAACTCCACGGAAAGGACCTATTCCAGTGCAAAATCTGTGGAAAGAATTTCTCCCAAAGTAATCACCTCCGCAGACACATTAAAGATATCCACAGCCAGTGCTCGAAATGCGACTGGAAAGCTTCAAGTTCTGACCCACTCAATATAAGAGCCCACATGATAAGCCATCATGGAACTCAAGAAAAAATGAAGACTTTGAAGACCTTCACCTGCCCCAAATGTGAAAAAAAATTTTGCTATAGGTCAATGCTTCATGTGCATCTGTCCAGCTGTCAGAACAGGAGTGTGTGCGAGCATTGCGGAAAGGAATTTCCGAGTGAATCCAGCATGTTCAATCATTTGGGAGCCGTCCACGGAATCAAAGATAACCTCAAGTTCCAGTGCCCCGTTGAAGCCTGTGGAAAGTGGTTTCATAGGAAACGTGACTTATCGAAGCATTCAGTCCTCCACAAGAAACCTAAGCATGAATGTAGCGTTTGTGGAATCAAATTCAAACGGAAGGATCTCTTGAATCGCCACATGCTCTGTCACAGAGCAAAGAAAGCTTATCAATGCGACCTCTGTCCGGCCAGTTTTGCGAGGAAGGATCACCTTTTGAAGCATATGAGGACTGGAATCCACTCACAAAATGGGAGACAAGGGAAACGGACATATTACGAATGTTTCGAATGCCAGCTCCGGTTTGGTTTGAAATCTCAATTGGAAGGTCATCTGGAGAAAATGCATGGAGGAAAGGAAACCGTGATAAGTTTTAGGGAGGCGGATGAACAAGCGGAAAGTTTGAAAAATGAAAACAAGAATAAACCGGAAAAGAAATTCCAATGTGAGGATTGTGGAAAAATATTCAACCATCGGAAGAATCTTAATGCACATAAGAAAAGGATACATAGTCGAACAGGAGGGGACAAGGAGGAAACGGGCGAGAAAGGCTCAGGTAAAATATAAATTGTGAGGATAACAATCTCACATTTTCTGATCGAACACGAAAGGGTCTTCAAAAGCATACTGAAATTGCTCATGATGGGAGGGTTAAGCTAATAATAATTAATTATAATGTGGAAGGATGTTCGAAATGGTTCGTGAGTGAGAGATCGCTGAAGCAACATGTTCTTACGGGTCATGATCATGGGAAAGCGTCCTTTCCAGTGTGAGCAGTGTGGCAAGGCGATGGGGAATGTGGACACGTAGGCACCTGCAACTACACATCCAAGCGATCCATACGAACAGGGAGAGCAAGCCATTTAAGTGTGAAGTGTGTGGAAAGGGATTTGCGATAAGAGGATATTTATGGCTGCATAAGAAAACTCACCAGAAAAAAGAGTCTGGAAATAATGGGGGCAAGAATCTGATGCAGCAATAATTAGTAAATATGTAACGGTGAGTTAATTAATAATTATTAAGTTAATTTGCGGACGAATAAATTGTAAAAAGATTGTATGTTAGCATGTTCTAATAAAAAAATTTAAAAAGTACATAAACGCTATTTTAATTAAATAAATTTTGGACAAAAAACATCGTATTTAATCCCTCCGTCAGTTTAATTTTTTTTAACCACTCAAATAAAATGGGTTTCACTGCATTACGAGAACATGAACTAAAAAAGTTACAAAGTAAAAAGTAAAAATTACTCCCTTCTTGCGTGGACGCCCCCTTTTTGCTCAGCTGTTGACTCTTCTTGTCTTGTGTGCTTCTGACTGTGCATCCGTCTCGTCAATATTTTAATGTTCCCCTTTCTAAATTTTTAGATCTTTGGTTTTGCTCAGTTGTTGTTTGGAATTGATTAGTTTTGGATGGGAACATTGAAGTTAATTTAATTTAGGGTGCGAGTTTGCTAATTAAGATGGATTTTCAGGGTGGGACAATTGCTGAAGGTGGTGGGGGTGAAGGAGTTTGTTTGATCTGTCACTCTAGGAATTTGGAAGTTTCTTCGGCCGGATTAACTATTGACGCCAAAAAGCCTTCTTCTTCATCAGTTCTTTCGAAACACTTGAGCATCTACTTTCTCTTGAAGCATGTTCTCGAGCTGCCTTCCGAACAATTAGAGAAGTATCTGAGACACTGTCCAAATCCAGAGAATTGGGTCATAATCTGCTCCAGTTGTGATCAAAATTATGTGGAGAAATGCTTTAAAGTTTTTGAGGAGTTGTTGGAGGTGAAGAGGAGATTTGCTGGAGTGCGACTCGATTTAATTAAAGCAGTTAAAAGGTCGCTAGAAGCCGAGTACTCCCAACCCCATGAAATATACAATGAGGATAGGTCAGAGTTCATTTTGGATATTGACTTGGAGACTCGTCGGTTTGTGGGGCAGCGTAAGTTTACGTAAAAACAAGATTCTTACTTAACTTAATGATTACATGAAACTTGGACAATTGACAATGTCAAAAAGAGATTTAATTCATAGTCAACTTGCTTTGAAAGAATAAATTTATATTTCCAGATGAGTACTTCCAACCACCTGAAAGAAAAACTTCCACCAGTGGACACTTTCAACGAAGCAGAAAATCTGAAGAATTGGAAATCGAAAATGAAAGAAATGTGACCAGGGCGATCAGCGCACTTCCTCTTGAATTGAGTAATATCCAGCCAGGAAGCCTTGGAGGAAAACAGTCGATCAGTGAGATAATTCCAATGGAATGTGTCGAATGTGAAGTAAAAGAAGAGCCCACTTCACCGAAAAATGACACCGGAAGAATGAGCCCTCCAAACGAAGAACCTGTAGAAGAAGAAGCGTTATCGTGGGGAGAAGGTGATGATAGAATTAGTGAAGCTGGCGATAGAGGCTTATCTGAGTCTAGTGATGATGACAGCAATAATGGAGACGACTGGAACCCCGGAACTAGAAAGAAGAGCTTCCCCAGGGATGAAGAGGTCCCTAGAGAAGTCCAATCAAGTACCAGCAGTACATTCTCAAGGAGAAACGACAAAGGAAAGAAATTATTCCAGTGCAAAATCTGTGGAAAGAACTTATCCCAAAGTTATCACCTCCGCAGACACATAAAAACTGCACACAATTCATCAAAGAAGCAAAGTCATCTTCTTCAATTCCAACTCAAGTGTGACCTCTGCCCTAAAACCTTCCCAGCAAAAGCTCCACTTCGAAAACATCAAATCCTCATCCACAAAACAAATTTCTACAAATGCCCAAAATGCGATTGGAAATCTTCAAGTGCTTACCCATTCAACTTAAAAGCCCACATGATGCGCCATCACGGAACCGAAGAGGAATTGAAGACCCTCACCTGCCCCAAGTGCGGGAAAACTTTTGGCTCCAAATCCTACCTTGATTTGCACACGTCCAACTGCCAAAGTTCCAAAATTGTGTGTGATCATTGCGGAAAAGAATTTTCCAGTAAATCCAGCCATTTCAATCATTTAGGAGCCGCCCATGGCATCAAAGATAATCTCAAGTTCCATTGCCCCGTTGAAGGCTGTGGAAAATCGTTTTACAGGCAGCGTGAGTTGACGTTTCATAAAAGCACCCACATGACGCCTCAACATGAGTGCAGCGTTTGCGGAATGAAATTCAATCGGATGTTTCGCTTAAGTCGACACATGTTGAGTCACAAACCTGGAGCAGAAAAGGCTTATCAATGTGACCTCTGTCCAGCCAGTTTTGCGAGAAAGGATAATCTGTTGACTCACATGAACAAAAAAGTTCATTCGAAAGAATGGAAAAGGATAAATTACAAGTGTTCCGAATGCGAGCTAACATTCTGTTTGAAACCTCAAGTGGAAGGTCACCTGGAGAAAGTACATGAAGGAAAAGGAACAGTGGTGACTGTTCGAGAATCAACAAGTGAAGAAGCTCCAACTCCTAAGGAAAGGGTTCGAAAAAAACGTGAGAATTTCCACTGTGAGCACTGCGGGAAAGAATTCAAAACAAAATCTAAATATCTTGTGCACACAGACCGCGTTCATGGAAATAGAGATGACTTCAAATTCGTCTGTACATTTGAAGGATGTGGAAAGAAATTTGTTGTCAAATCTGAACTGAGGAATCACGAAGATACGCATAAGGACCCGAGTCATAAATGTGAGGAATGTGGAAAAATGTACTGTAATTTGAAGGGACTAAAAACTCATAAGAGAACTGTGCATCGTAAAAAGGGGGAGGAGATTAAAAAGGAATCCTTCCAATGTGAACTATGCGAGGTGAAGGTCTCCAGTAAGCACTCACTCAAGAAACATGTGCAGTCAGTCCACGAGCGGAAGTTGGAGGTGTGCTGTGACCTGTGTGGAAAGATCCTTCAAAATCGCAATTACCTCAAGAGGCACAGGGCGAGAGTGCACAATATCGGGATTCAGGATTTCCCCCTTGTCCAGTGTGAAATATGCGGTAAAGACGCAGTATCAAGAGGGCAGTTGAATCGCCACATCCAAGCGATGCACACGAACAGGGAGAGCAAGCCATTTAAATGTGAAGTGTGTGGGAAGGGATTTGCGATAAGGGATTATTTACGGCTGCATATGAAAACTCATGAGAAAAAAGAGCCTGGAAATGGGAGCAATGACTTATTTCAAGTTTAATTTAATTTTTAACAGTGACAGAGTGACAGTTAATTTTAATTAATTAAGTCAAAAAGGCAGTATGCTACCATGTTTTATATTTTAATGATTATAAATTATCTAATAAAAAATATCATGTAAAATTATTTCTTCATCCAAAAATACATAGTTTTTAATCTTCGTAAGATTCGTATTACTTATTTACTTCAGCAATTTGTAATCTTTCTTTTATGTAATTGGGAGTAAGATTTGGGGTGGGACTGGTGAGGGATTTCAGGAATGCAATTGCTGATTAAGGCATTATCTTCACGTGTGGATGCCCCCTTAATACTCAAAAGACTTCTCTTGTCTGTCCGGCTCAGCTGTTGTGCTCTTGACGGTGCATCCGTCTCGCTCATCAATGTTCCTCTTTCTCAGAGGCTGCGGAACGAAATTTTGCGTGTGGGGTATAGCATTTTTTAAAATGGGACTAGTGTGTATTTGACGGTTTCAAAATACCCGTGTTGATACAAGAATTTAGGGACATTTTTCTTTTAACAGCAATACATACAAGCAAAAACGTGAAATTAAATCATAAATTCTCAGTATTGCCTAAACATTCACGCAAATTAAAAAAAATCGAGCTTCTGAATCCAGTTTTTGACTTCATGTCAAACTTTTAGGTAATTTTAAATGTTTTAGGGAAAATATTGAGGATTGGTTGAACATTTTAAGCCAATTTCTGACAATCTTGGTACAATTTTGTAAATCATTCAACAATTTTTGGAGAAAATAAGGTAAATTTTGAACATGTTTGAAGAAAATGCAAGGAAATCTTGAATATTATTGTAGAAAATTATGGAGATTTTGTATTTACATTTTTAAAGAAAATCAATGAAATCTTGACAATTTTAAAAATTAGCAAATATTTTAATATTTCAAAGAGTTAGTCAATTCTTGATAATTTTAAAGCACTTTTGCCAAAAAAAGGGAAATTTGGAACACTTTAGAATAAAATTGGAAAACTTTTTGACATTTAAAGCAAGTTTTAACGAAATTTTGAACATATTTAAAGAAAATGATATAAATTAGGGAAATTTGTAACACTTTTTAAAGAAAATTATGAAACTTTTTGACATTTTAAACGAGTTTTAAACAGATTTTGAACCTATTTGAAGAAAATTATAAAAAATAGGAAGTATTTCAGTACTTTTAGTCATACTTTATTAATATCAGTTGCAATACAAACCGCCTTAAATAATCATCTTATTAAAAATTAGCATTCTCTTCTGAATTTCCTGTGGGGTAAATACCCCACAGGGTCCCTGCCTGTGGGGTATTGATACCCCATGTACCCCACGGTTCCGCAGCCCTTGATTACATATTTTGTATACATTTTTATTAAATCCGTAGGAATGTATTAATTTTGATTCAATGCTCTATGCTCAGTACTCTGTGATTAATTATTGATACATAAGCTTACAAATGAACATACAACATACATTCTCTTCATACTACTGTAAGTGATTATAAAAAATCGTTTTTCGTTAACGAAATTAATTATTTTCAACTGGACGTTCGTGAAGCCAGACAATCTAGAAAGGTGTTTATTAATTTGATGTTGGACATTTTACTGTCACTGTATATTAGTTATTTAGTATTTACTTCCAAATACATTAAGAAGTGGCAGTGACAAATATAAATGCATATCTAGGGTAGAGAAACAAGTAGAAAAGTACAAATTTTAGTTATATAGCATAACGCTTTTAAAAAATAACTTAACATGGGATTTCCCACAGCTCTTGGGGCTTTTATAAGCTACGCAGCTGCATCAGCCTTCTTTTGGAACTTTCCTCATCTTCTTCACAAGAAAAAGAACATTCAATTTTCATGTGCTCACATCAGTCATCGTGGAGGTGAGATTCTTATTTACAATATTTATTTTTCAACTAAAATTAAATTCTCAGTACACCTCACTTTAACAAATGTTGTAAAATGCCTTTTGATTGAATAGGATCAGCAGAGGGTTACGAAAATACGCTGAAAAACTTCCGAAAGTAATTTTGCTGAATTGTAATAATTGTTAAATTGATTTATTATTTATATCCAACTTTCCTTATAAAAAACAATATTCTATTTTCTAGTGCCGTTAAGAAAGGAACAAACATGCTCGAGTTGGATGTTCGCCTTACGAAGGATGGACAAGTTGTAGTTTTTCATGATCCAACACTTCTCAGGGTCACTGGACAAAATCTGTGTGTTGCAGAGGTTGAATATGCGGCCCTTCCGCCTTTGAGTACCAAAGTTCCGATTGACACAATACCTGGTATTATACATTTTCAGTTTCGTAAAGCATTGCAATTTCTAAATTGTAACATCAAGCGTATAAAATGTAAAGCGTTCTTCTAATCTAAACTGTGTGTTTGGTTTCCAGGGGAATACTTCACTGATTTGTCATGGTCCGAGGATGAACGAAGAATTCCACTTTTGCGGGATGTGTTTCAAGAGTTTCCAAATCTCCCAATCAACATTGACATCAAGGATAACGATATACGTCTAATTATTGAAGTTTCAAAGCTAATCGATGAGTTTGAAAGGACAGATGTCACTGTTTGGGGAAGCTTTAATAACGAAGTTTGTCAGCAGTGCTACAAAGTGGTAAGTTTTATACACTATCTATTCAAACAATGACAATTTCTAAAATATTAGGATTAAATATTGAATCATTACGTATATGTAATTGTTGTTACCCGTAAACCCTTGTAGAACCCCAGGGTGTGCTTATTTTTCTCAGCGAAGAGAGTTTTGTTTTTACTTATATGCGCCGTAACGGGAATATTGCCTTTCATTCCAATTAAAGAAACTCACTACGAAGTATTTCTTCCTATGTCTATGAAACGGTAATGTTCATTTACTGTCAGCACATGAATGCATGCACCCATTAAAATTATTGCATTGCATTAAATCAATGCTTATGATAAATTTTATAGGCGGAGGTTGAAGCAAGTCACACATCTGTCATTCTCAGAAAAGTGCTTACTGTGGGTGTGTGAAACCTTCTTGGTGTGGAGACCTATGATCGATCACTTGAAGAAACGTGGAATCCATGTAAGTGGTTACATTAATAATATGAAATTCGCATTTTTAAACAGTTTCAGGAATTCAATGCAATGGCTAAATGAATTAATTGCATATATTTATTTTACATCAGGTATACTTTTGGGTTTGCAATGACGATGACGAATTCGCACAATGCAAAGTTTTAGGAGCAACAGGAATTATGACTGATCAACCCACTCGTCTCCGTGATTTTCTGAATACGTCAGAATCCAGTGAGAGAATGGAGTGATAATTTGGTTTTCTAAAAGCATTCAAACAAATCACTTAAATTACTATTTTCTATTGATATGACTCATTATATCTGTACAATTTTTACTGTGTAAATGTAGAATAGTAAGTGCTGGTTTACTTACTCTTTAAACTGGTCACAAAAAATGAGCACAACAGTGTGTAAGCATTTTACTTCGCAGAACAAATATATTTCAAAAAGTTTCCCGTTGATCCCGGTCAGTGCATAATAGTTTTATTGTAAGGAATTTTGGCAAGATATAATACAGTACAATTCAATATAACTGTTTATCAAAGTATTTCAAGCAACTAGTCTGTAAACATTGTTAAATATCAACTATAAGTACCAAAGCTACCTTATATATAATGTCGAGCGTTATATGTGTCCATGTGGTGTTATTACAATCATTTCTTGTGTAAATCTAATCAGCAACAATGCAAAGTAAATATATAATATGCATCTGTATACATCTATGCAGTGTTCCTTAACTCCCAGTAGCAGTCTAAATTTTATACTGAAGGTGAGGAGGGTGGATACATGAAGCAAATACTGATCACATTATGCAATAAAGAAAGATTTAACAATTAGTAATTTTAGTAAAATGGAATAAATGACTTTAAAGGAATATTATTTCAATGTGGCCTTAATATCATGAAAAAATTCCATGGAAACAAGAATTTATGAAAATTGAAATCGTGCTTGAGCTCTTAAATTAAATGAGAAAGCCGGTAACATAAGGCAATCAAAGTAACTAATAGCACAATTCCATAATAATTTCATGCTACTTATATGAAACTCATACCACCAGGACATCGTATCTTACTCTGTAGTCAATTAAAGTCCGGTTAATTTGCATTGAATGTTAGTCAGTTTTCAAGGTTCACTGGACTTGAATACATATTTTTCATTCATTGACATATACTTTAGTGTACAGTAGACCCAGCCAAGCCAACAATCTAATAAAAAAAATTCCACTTGCATCAATTGGTACACAGTATTCCATTTCATCGAACCAACAAAAAATGTATTTTTACTGGTGTAAATCTTACCATGTTACTATCTGAATTTACGAGTGAATGCGTATTTATTGTTAACTATTCTCTAGCCCTAGCGTCTAGCCAGAAACAAGATACAGATATAAAGAGGGCATGCAAATGGTTTGTGGGAAGAGAAGATAATTGAATTAGAAGATCTAAAAACGTAATGCAAAATGCAAGCGCACCAAATAAGTGGATAATATACTGAATAAAGTGAACTAAATTTATGAAAATATATGAAAATAAAGTTAATGCTGTTTTTAAATTTGTGTTATGTTCATGTGTGGGTATTGGGTATACCGGTCTACGGTGTGGAAGCCGATTAGAAAGAATGAAAGAACATCATGCAAAATTGAAAGGTAGGCAGAAGAGTGGAAATGGAGAAGATACAGAAATCGCATGAACTCATCTTTTGGAAAATTGGAAGATTCCACTGCACTACCTATGCATTATAGACCATGTATGAAGATGAAACTCTGGCTATTATGACCTTCAACATAGTGGACACAGAACTGCCTTGCTGGATGGCGTATAAATAGAATTACCAATCCCTCTTGTATTTACTTAAAAACTTAAGTATTTACGTTCCCAAAATGTACTTTTAACTTGTAAAATTTAACTGAGATAAAAAAATTTTTAACTCTCAAAAAACCTTAACGAGACGATGTTACATTAAGAGCATAAGAGTACAATAAATCAGTAAACTTGATATCAAGCACCTGGAATAGTCCATGGGCATTGTAACCACTATAGGGAGACTCAACTGAACACATGTTCAAAGCTGCATCTCTGTGGTGTATCCCATCGTGCTATAGATGCCTATCCCAGTTGTTGCTCAGAGCTTGCTTGAGAAGAACAGATTTAGGGAGTTTCCTCGCCCTCTCACTTGTTCAAATTGAGTCGAGTCTCAAGCCCATTAAAATAGTGAATGAATATTAAGTTAAGTTTCGAAAAGTAGAAAATGGCATCCCAAACTCAAGGAATTCAACAACTCTTGGCTGCCGAGAAACGTGCAGCTGAGAAAGTCTCCGAAGCTAGAAAACGTAAAAGCCAAATTTAATTTTGAATTCAAAAGGTTTGCTTTGAGAATTCGGGTTTCATGTTGTGATTGCGTTTGTGAATTCATCGTCAGTTAAAAAAACAATGGGTGATATTTATTTTCTTGCAATGCAGGCAAAGCCCGTCGTCTGAAACAAGCCAAAGAGGAGGCACAAGCTGAAATCGAAAAATATCGTCAGGAGAGAGAAAAGTCATTTAAGGATTTTGAGGCCAAAGTATGTGGTGAACTTATAATTAGATGCAAAAAATGGACTACTTGTATTGGTTTAATTGATATAGGTTGATAATTTTTATTTATTTATTTATGTATTAGCACATGGGGTCACGGGAAGACGTTGCGGCTAGAATTGATCAGGACACCATTCAAAAATTGGAAGCGATGAAGTTACAAGTGGCGCAAAATAAGGAGGAGGTTGGTAAACTCTTAAAGATTCATAATTAATGATGATAATGAGATGCATCAATGGAATTATTAATATGTACTATCTATCTCTTCTAATTAGTAATGATTGTTTGTGTTTTGTTTTTAGGTTATCTCCAGAATTTTGGATATTGTTTGCGACATCAAGCCCGAACTTCATAAAAACTACCGACCAGACGCGTAATCTCAATTTTTTCTACTCAATTCGTTCCCCTCACCTAAAGATAGCTCCACGGGTTTATAAATAACCAAGAATAATGTAGTAATTCAGATAGTCAGTTAGAATAAGAGCAACAAAAAGTCAATATTGTGATCATTAACATTCCGTAGATGAAGAATGTATACCTGATTGAAATAAGGTTAAATAGTAAATCGGCAAATAGTAGCATTTTATCAGTTAATATCAACTCATTTAGCATTACTTGCATTACAATATTCATTAAGAGTTAACATTAGCATTGAAACAAATGTAAGCTTACATGTTGAAAGGTGGCTAATATGGTAAATTGTGTAGTTATATCAGTCAATATAATTCCTCCATACTGTATTCAGTACTCACTGTTCGTTCGTACGAAAAGCGACGCAGTGAAACAATCAGTAATATATATTCGTAAAATCTAAAATATTCGATAATGAATAAAATAACAATTTATCTAATCAGCTACTCTTATCAAATCAAAATATTTCTCTTTAAATATTAAGATACATTAAAGCATATAATGTTGGTGGCGACATCGGTGAACCAGCTCCTTACGCTTTCTCTAAGCCAAAATTACTAAATAATGACAGGTCACTAAACACTATAAACATCAGGATACCTTGGGTTAGGATTTCTGGAAGACCTTGGGTTCCAGCTCATGTAAATCTTATACTACAAACTAAATGGTTAACTAATTTAAACAAAATGGTAGTACCAATAAAATTTAACCCAGCGGTACCCTCTACGTGTACATACACACATCTTAATCAAATATGCTGCTATAATATGGTTATAATTCAAGTTGGTTATACTGCTAGTAGTAGCAGTCCATCGAAGCAACACAAGATTATCCTATTCTCTTCTATTGTGAAGGTATGCAGTGAAATGTGTCACTTCGTTGGAGGTAGGAGGATTTTTATGAGAAAATGGAAATGAACATGGAGTTCTAATAGAGTCACAACATAATATGCAGACTTTCTAAATATTTGTAGCAATTACGCACTTGTGCATCAATAGGATGATTTAATGTTGACATTTTTGATAAATATCATGAGCATTTTCTAGTAAGTTGCTTTAGTAATATGTCTCAAGTTGTGTTTACGTAATATTTACATATTAATGTTACAAAACTGAAAGGAAACTTTCAGTTGGAAACACGACACTTAACACGGCCGTGTGAATTTGATTAGTTTTAGTTTTCTGATAGGAAGTCGCTAGAAATATGTTCTATAATAATTACTCCAGTTATTTCTACATGTTATAGCACAATGACAAAACAGGCAGTAAATTCTAAGTCATCCTCGGACAATTTATTGCAGTATTTTATTAATGCTAGGTGGTAGGAGTAGGAAGCAGAGGTTATGATGGATCCAATTCCATGAGCGGTAACTGAACTTTAGGTCGAAGAGGAGCGACGCTTCTCCCCTCCCGCATACTTACACTCCTCCGTGCTCGAGTGATTTTCTCATCATCCACAATCGGAGCACTGAATAGTTTCAATCGGGTCTCCAAGATTTCCCTGTTTCTCTCCGCATTCTTGTGTCGAGCAGCTCTCAGCTCTGCGTCCATTTCCTCTCGGGCTTTCTCCAGCTCATGCAATTTTGATTGGGCAACTGTAGCATAAAAATAAGTTATATCAATGGTCACATTAATTTTGAATTTATGATTGCCCCAAACCGTCATCGCATACCTTCTAACTGTCGTTCCATTTCCGAATGCTTCTGAACGTACGTCTTGGTTTTGTTACGCTCGACATCTAAAAGTTTCCTTTGTTCTTCCTGAAGACGTTCCAACTCTTCCCGTTTGGACCACTCCTCATTTAGTATGCGCGCTTGTAAACTCCGAACCAGCTCTTCGTCTTTCTTTGCCTGTATTTCTTCAGCTAACAGTTTCTCGAGCTGTCGACGCACTAAGTCCAAATGTCTACGTTGCTCTTCTTCCATCGCTTTTTGTTTCGCGAGTTCTTTCGCTTCGTCTTCAGCGGCTTGCCTCGCCTTTTTATTTAAAAAAATCGTTGACATTGACACGACATGAATGACTGCAAATAAAGAGCGTGTAGACTAGTTGCTCATATTTTTGGAATATCATACCAATTTTTCAGCTCTTAACATTTCTCTTGCTCTGTCACTTTCTACTTGGCGCCGGATACGTATTCTGTGCCATTCTAATCTACGCTTGTTCCTTAAATGTCGGCCATAGGATTCTTGACAATGAAGTCTGGATAACGCCAATTTTAGTGAAGTGAGCCATTGTGAACGGTATCTGCGAAAAGGAGTTATGAGTGATATAAATTGCATATAGGCACCTAATGTAGGTACACATATATTGATTATATTGTAGGAAAATTATGATTGAAAAAATACCTCTTGTCCAATGTGGCCAACTGTAAAACTCTATCCGTTGTTATAACGTAGAACTGATGAAATTTTGAGTTGGGTTGGTCTTGGCCCTCTTCCACTCGTGTTTGCGCATCGAATTCAATGGTTTTTGGCTTCTTTGGATTAGTGTAGTAGGTTAGCCCGTTGGATGTGAGCACAAACAATTTCTCTACAAATTTTGGTAAATACTCCCCTCGTTTGAGTAACGTTCCCTGGAAACAATGTAAAATTAAGATATTAATTATTGATAAACTTCGCTTTCAATTTTACGTTAAGTTTAGTGCTCAAATTATATATTTTTTTAAATCTCATACCTTCTTAATGATGTCATCAACAAATTCCTCGTAGATTTCGTTAATCACTTCGAATACTTCATCCTTCTCAAAGTTCTTCATGAACTTCAACTCGATAACAGAAAGGAATGTTTGAAAATCGAATAAAGCGTTCGAGAAAAGACACTAAAAAATAAATCACACGAATATCTTTAAAATGGGAAATACTCTAAAACAGTTCAGAATGCCCCAAAATTTGTGAGGGTCTTCACTAAAGCAACTGCTTATAAGATGAACGTATTGATAATTACTCACATCGAATTCTTCCTTCATATCCCATTCTTTACTGAGAGATGAAAGAAATTTAGTGAACACTAAATCGGCTTCTTCGGAACACAACAGTACCTGTATAGGAAGCAAAATTGTCACTGAATAACTTACTACATACCTCATCTACTACTTAATGACTATTACTGAATTTTCTTCACTTAAACTTAAATGGGTATCATGGATGATATTAATTTATGTATGGTCGAGATTTACTTGGGCAACGTCAGTGTCTGCATCCCGCACCAAATCTGCAAGCAGACAGAAGATTCTGAAAAGCTTGTATATATTTTCAGAGTCAACCCTGGGATTTCGTTTGAGGGACTCTGACAAGAGTTTGGATTTGCTGATGATCCAACAGGCTTCATCAATTTGACTTTCCAAAGTTGATAGCTCTTTCCTTCCAAGTGAGTCACTCAAAGAGGAAAATACTTCTCGCGATAAATACTGCTCGAATTCTGAATATGTCAATGTGGTAGATCCTCCGAAATCTTCTAAAGCTTCACTCAACCCTTGGCAATCTATTATCGTTCCTAGACTTGCCACTAGGACCTGGAGTAGATAAAACAAGAGTACATGATGATGGTATGCTTGAATGAAAAGTCTAACGTTTTCAAATGCTAATGATTTGCATGCTTCATTAATTTAAAATTAAACATTGCTAGCATTAATTTAAATTGCGTAAATAGTGACAAGAGAGCTCTCCCTACAATTCCTAATTTTCATAACCCTTTCGATAAAACATACTTTGCGTCAACATAACAAATTAAAGTTTAACAATTAGAAATAATGCACGCATAGCACCACAACAGTGCAGTGTGTTCAGGTGTGGCAGTAGCTTTGAGTTTTGACACATACAAGCTGCACGTTTGATTCATTGGAAAATTTGGCAATCATCATTTCATATCAAACTGTTTTGTGAAGCTGAAGACCTTTCGATTTCCAATAAAAATATTTACAGTTGGTTTTCTGATGACATTGTTACATTCATGGAAAATTCATTATTAATTTGCTCACTGTGCATTTAAAAACTCATATAGGCTTCACAACTCACAAAAACAAACCCAGACATGTGAATGCGACGCCTTATTTTAGTGCAAATATCAGAGGTAAGTGAATACCTATGCATATACCTACATAATCCTCTAATATACAATGCACATATATTGTCTTCGTATTTACATCAAATAAATAACCACATACAAACGGCAATAAAAATGAGTGAAGTATGTGCATAAATGATTTAAAGATCCAAAACGAAACTTTATTTGGTTTCGAGCAAGGGAACTTGTTTGACTAGCTTTAGAATGGAATAATCTGTGTGCGTAGCCGACGCTGCTGTTGCTGAAGCTACTACGCTGCTTTCATAATCATATTATTATCGTGATCATGAAGTTACATAACATCACATATTTACATTCGTGTAGGATTCACGATCACAACAAGAACCAAACGGGCACACACCACCACACCACACACTGACACTATTCTACTTCTCTCTGCTTTTATAGCTTTTGATTTTGATGATGATGGGAAAAGAAATTCTAGGATAGCTTGCATGCAAAAAGATTCATTTTCTTGTACGTCTTCCTCTACATTTATGATCTGCTAATTGGCATAGTGGAGCAGAAAAGGAACTTGGTTTCATCCACTACTGCCACTTTTACTGATGCTGCGTTGATGCTCTCTTTTTTAAAAAAAAACCTTTCGTTTCCAGATATCAATTGATTAAATCTTCTACTAACAACTTGGATTCACGCACGACAATAATGATGACGCAGGGTGAAATGATGAAGAATTGGAGGAAACGCTGCGCGAAAAACTACTGAGAGCAAATACTGTTTGCGCTGTGTTCCACCAAAGCCGGTGGAAATTATAGCTGTTAAAAGATTAAAGGATTAAAAATCAAAAACAGGTAATTACTTTGAGCTTAGATTTAGGTGCACTGAGGCCTTCGTCCTCGGTCAAAGTTGAAAATGCATGCCAGATGCTGTTCCGCACAAACTCTAGCAAAACTGCCATTTTCGACCCCAAAAGTAAAAACAACCCTCGTCAACCCTTTCGCTCTGCGAACTAACCAAAACTATGAGTTAACTCACAGTTCATGTGTTTTTTTACATTCTCTTCGTCTCTGCCTTATTTGCTCGGACGCTGAGCTGATGTTGCAGATGAGGATAATTCTCGTCTGCTCTCCGCCACCATCGCAATCATCATCATTATCGTCATCATACAACACACACGCTCTTCTCACAGCAGACCTCTTTTACAGAGACGACGTTTACAAATACAAACTCTGTTTGAAAGACAAGGAAAATTGCACCAACCACCATGCATAAAGTCATCTTCTCATTTTTTGCTACATGTTGCATTCTACAATGCTAACAATGCATAAAACATTATTACTACATATCATTATGATAAAACTGCACGTAACTTTTCTCTGCAGTAACGCTGAACGCCATTCTCTCTTCAATATAGTTTGACTGCTACTCCGAGTACATCACCATACATACCACCCCTCCACTCCGCGTTACATTTATGATTCAATTGTCAGTAAAACTATACCCGTGTCTCATTCTCATGTCTCTTTAAAAATCTCAATCGCAATGCTTTGCAGTTAGTTAGTATGTTTGCGTTAATGTCTCTCCTCGTCGTCATCATCATCATGATCAGCATCATCTCGCATAGTCATCGTCATCATGATGATAAAATGATGATATTATTATTATTTTGTCCTTCTCCTTCTACACAAAACACACTGCTCGACTCTGTTCTCCTACGGAACTATAAAATTGTAAGATATCTGCTCTGTGAATCACATCTCTCTTTTCGATTTACTGTACGTTCCCAGAAAAGTAAGTTCCTAGAAACCATTTTGCCAGAATTTAGTTCCCAGAAAAGTAAGTT
>JAQIXW010001472.1:0-19226 GCA_034700685.1 Willowsia buskii | reverse complement strand
GGAAGCTGAGAAACTTCTCGAACCAATGACCAGCTTCATTAACGACACATGATCAGTATCTGGGTGCATTCTGCTTGTAACTTACTTAAGTAAACTTTTTCTACCAACATTATTTTCATTTTTCCTTCAAAATTTCAACCAAGCACAAACAATATTGGACAAATACAAACACACAATTTAAATACTGCACATCAATTAACTAACGAATCGAATTACTTTAACAAACCATCTAACAATCTGAATTAAACAAACTTAAAAATACCTCAAATCTTACAACAGCCCACTTCCAAGAAAAACTCCCCTGGGACAAGGGATGTGCCTAGAACACCAATTAAGTCCGTGTAACAACTGACTATTATTGGCCAAATAATGGCAGCCGCTTTCTATCTCTCTGGCAATATGATGAGTGGTAGTGCCAATTAACCAGCTACGCTGCTCTCTACAAACACTGACTGAATCCTGATCTGAAGTTTTATAACGCACAGCAGCAGCAGGAGCGGCTCACAACGACTCACCACAAGTATATTCAGTCTCAGTCTGGTCGCGTTCTACATCCCAAGATGAGTTAATTGAGTTCGGTTTTCACTTGATAATGGAGATCTTAATCTTATACGTCGTCAGTCTCATCTCATCTTCATTAATCGTTGATCTTCTTCTTGTGTCGTCGGTCATCTTTCAGTCAAGTCAACTAGAGATCGGCAGCGTAGCGGTGGTGGTGGAGGCATTTGAGTAAATTTCCATTATGTCTGCTGCTGCTGTGCGAAGAGAAGGGAAAAGCAAACGGTATTCTCTGATCAAAAGTTTGAAGAACTTTTTGCCTCTTTTTGAGAAGGAACGCTGCTCTCTGCAAAGTGCAGAGCAAAGAAACACAAAACCCAGCCATACAGCCAGCATAACAAAAACCTAATGTTTGTCTACAAGAGAATCAAACCTTCCACTTTCGTGCCATTTGTCACCGTTGACGCATCTCTGGTTTACTCGATGCTTTCAGACGAATGCATTCTTTCTCTACATCAGCTGCTGATGCAGGATGAACTCACACAACAATAGCAAATCAAGCAGATGGTTCTTGTTGACGTCATATTATTATGTATTTAAAACTATGACTAACTTAATTATACTTTAGCTTTAATGAGTTGAATTGTATGAGCTGGAATTGAATAATTAAACATTAAGCCATTATTATTGCTTAGGCTGAGGCTGAACATTATGAAGTCTTGAATTAATGACAATACCAGTCTTTGTATTATGATTGTTCAGAACGGTTGTTTGGTGATGAATCGGATGATGGACAGGGGTCGTTGACCTTTGGATGACCACAGGTGATGACAACAAAGGCTAAGTACTACAATGCATCCAATGTTTATGATGATTGGAAATAAAAACCGACTATTAAGTTGATAGTATGAACGGTTGACGGTTTGTAACGATATTTTGATCTGTTGAATGTTAAGTCTGGAATTTAAAAACGAATTGACAACATTAAATTTTATTGCAAGTGCATTTATGATGTTAATGCCAAATCATATTATATGATATGGTCATATGATGCTTTGTTTGATGCTGAGAAGAAAAGCCAGTGCAATGAGATGAGAACATTTTGTTAATTTTTACTTCATTTTTCAAAGAAGTGTACTTTAATTTACACATACACAGTAATCCTCACGTCAAAGTCATAATATTGTACATTGAATTTGTATTTGAATATTTAATTTTTGATGTAATCTTTGTGGATAGTAATTATTTACCTGCAGAAGAATTATAAACGTTATGAGAGTACATTATTATTTGCGTGATGATTATCAAAGAAGCGCTTTTTGTTCAATCAGAAACGCATTCAAAATTTCTCCAACAATACCAATTCGGCACAATATAAATTAATGCAGACTAACCAACAATTAAATGATTTAACATTAAAGCTTTTCTTCGGTGTTTTGTCACATTAAAAAATTGAAGCCTCCTAGTAAATATTATGCTACAATGTGCTGCAAGTAGTTTCGATACCTTGCATTTTATTAAATTCCAATGCGCTTGTCTGTTGGCCGTCATCGCGTCACCAGTGGATTTCAATTATTTTTAAACTATTAACTATAAGCTAGAAACAATATTTTTATCATAGTTAATTAACTGTTGTGTGTTACTACAAACTGTGAAAACCAATGAAATAATTACTTTGCACTTACGTTCTACAATTCATACGACTTTGCTTGCAATATCCTTTAGTGCAAACTAATTTGAAACATCAACTATGAGTGTTTAGACTTAAATACATATGAATGATAATAATTTGATAATGTCTTGGTAAATCAATACTGCAAACTACATACATGTATTATTCGAATTCCATCTACATTTTCTTAAATCGAAACGAACAAGATTTCTATTAACAGCAAATTGCAGTACGCCTCTTTATCCAATCTAGTTTAAATGTTAACTAATCCTACCAATTAAGTGATCGTGATCATAGACTAAAATGTGTATATTAATTTATACTATTCTTTGTCTCATTTTGCACTCCCTAGAGAAGTGAGCAAACCTTCCTATTAATTCAGGGTATATGTCGAAAAAGTTAACTCTCTATCTGGCTGTATGATTCCAGAATTTTTTGCTATAAACTAGTACCCACGAAAGACATTTAAAAGACATAAATGTAGACACATTTTTATGTCTTAAATTATATACATCTATTGAATTAGTAAATTATTATGGTTACACCAGTTATCTACATTAATTCATCAGTCCACATCAAGAAATTTGGCTTATAAAAAGTGTCACGACAAACGACAAATCGTCTTCCTCCAATCTTCAAAACGCTATGACACGCAAGTTCTTTTCTTCAATGATGGTTCATATCAGTGTGGAAAGGGGACCACAAGGCCCTGTGGCTAAAACCCCATACATTTACCTGAACTCTGGGAAGGGAGGAGGAGGTATTTTTTTACCGTTCCAGTCCCGGTTTGAAATTGGGAAATTTGCTTCATAAAAAATACATATTTTTTTCATTTAAGACTTTTTAACCCATAAACAGAGCCAGTTTGGACCTCTTTCATAATATTTAATGACAGATTTAATGTAATAGTTTAAATACTGGTTTAAAAAAACATTGACACACTTTTTTATTTTCTCACAATCAGTTTTTTGGCGTGACCTAAACTCCAGAGTTATTGCAGTGATGCGACCAGGGAGTAGTTTCACTACCAAGAGTTTTTCTATCAGAACAGGTGACGTTTGAAAACTCGATTTGCCGTAAAACTTTTTATATGACGAATTTGCTAATGTGCAATCTGTCTAATAATTAGGTATACTGGTATACATTGCAAAAAAGGTTGATTGATTTTTTAACAACCACTGGTTTCTTGACCTCATAATTCATGCTTGAGATCAACAACTCTAACTCATAGCAATACAGTATCCTGTACACATAGTTATGTAACATGAAAATCGAACAATTAAATGGTCTTTCAATGCAATTTAACAAGATTCCTTACTTTATAGCAATGTTTCTAGTCTTTTCATCCATCTAATAATTTATGAACTTTCCTTACAAAATCTACAAAAATGTAAATGCCCTCTCACTTTCCTTCCGTCCAACTTAGGTATACATTCACCACCATTTCAATAATATCATTATGGGACGCTTTCACAGTGGTAATAATTGTATATTTCGATGTAACTAATTTAACTCATAAATACAGAGATTAAATCTTGACACAGTTTTATGACACACATGATATATTGTGTACGTTCTGCAAAATTATGGAATATTATGCTAAAATGCAACCCGTCCTAGATGCAATATGCGTTAAAAACTGTTAAGTAAATCACTACGATTAGAAGTGCCATAAATCATTATGCACTAATAATGTAACTTCAATTTATGCTTTCCCATATCCCTTCAATTTACATTTGTGCGGATGGACTGCTGACGGTTTTTGTTAGACGCAAGGTGAATTTTTCATCTCTCTTTTTCTAGTCTGGTCTGCTAATAACAGGGCTTTCATTTACGATCCTAAGAATTTGACAGTTTGTCCTCCAGCGTAGTTTTTTCATTGTAAAATTTGAGTGCTCACTATCTTCGTCGCTCCTCTATCTCTTCCGCCTCTTGTAACACTAAACGTGCAAAACATTTATTTCAAAGTTCATTATTTTTCATCTCACGGCGAACTTGACATGATTGACTGTCTACATGAAACATATCTCCTGAAGCGAATGCGAAAGTTGAAAAGCCACATTATTTTTTCTAGGATATATGTAGCAACAAAAAAGTGAAAGGTTCATTTTATGGTTAGTACAACGGTATAGTCATCAAAGCACCAAATTTGCACCCTTTACAATTTCCAGGCTAAAGAATGCGCATCCATTCTCTAACTTTCCATTTGTTATATTTTCAAAAACACGAAAAAGGGTTGAAAAACAACATCAGTGAATATAAGCTCATAAAACTGTCACGTCTACGAATAGCATTTGTGTGGTCATCAGTTTTACATGAATTCATGACAGCTAAAATTGGAGAAAAAATGAATTGAAAAGACGTGCCCTTTGTTCTTGCATTTCCATTTGGACTGGAATGCATAATGTTCAGTTGAAATGGAAAATAGTTTGACACACCGAATACAAGATGAAGTGAATGCTGTTTTTCATGTCTCTCAAGTCTCAATAATAAACTGCAAGACTGTATATTATATACTATATAGAATTTATAAACGCTATACGTTTCTAAGGTAAAGTCAAGCACCACATGACAGTATAATAATATATGCCTGTTATATGACAGGCGTCGTGTGAGGTATTTGCTCTCTTTTTTTCTTTCCATGCCGGATGTTGTAATGTGTTACAAATTTACAATACTAAAAAAACTTCAAGGAAAAGGACGTGTGTTTTGCAATATGTATGAAAGTGAAAGTAATATAACTTTCTCTGGGTTGCTGCCGGAAGGATGATGCAGTTAGGTAAGTGATTGTAGATAGATTATTTTTCGTATGTGTGTGAAAAAAAGTCTATTTCAATTTCCTTTTCTTCATACAAAGAGTTGAAGGATCTACCCTACTCAAACGATTTTGCAAACTTTTTTTTTATATTCTCTGTCGACTTGTCCGGAAGTAGGAAAAAAACTTTGCAATTCTACATTTTCCTCTCTCCTTGTGTCTGTCTTTCATTCTCTTCTATTCCAAGTATTTTTCTCTTTCTTCACTCTCAAAGAGATATGCAATATTTGAAAATTCTATCATTTTTCATTCCATCTCATCCCGTCTATACAACACGCTAGAAAATGGAGTCAGAGGAGGAGACTGTAAAGCCAAAGCTACCACCACAACCTCAAAGGAAAAACTACTAGAACTCACCTTATTCACTCAATCTATCGCAGCGTAAATCTACCTTTAACCAAGTGGAAAATAAACGGTGTGTTTGTTTTCACTGGAAGTGAAAGTGGAGAAAGTGTTATGTGTTTGAACAGAATGATAATAAATACGAAAACTCCTCTACACAAGACATGACAACCAAGGGGAGTGCAGCAATATTACAGATGGTAGTGGTGGCGAAGACAGGGTCCTGACTTGGTGCTTATTATATGGTTTGTGAAGAAAGCTGAGATATGGTTTTGTGGTGTTGGTTTCGTCGCACTATGAAGTTGTAGGTTAACAACAAATCGTGGTAACTGAAGAAAAAAGAAGAATGGGATAATACATCTTTACATATTATAAAGCATACTTTTTGATTCAACGGGAGAAACTCGAGGGATCTTCCTCAGTTATCTCTCTGGCAGACAAAGACAAATCGATTGCTTGTGAAATATATTCAACCTTTTTTGAAGTGTACTTTTTATGGGGCTTTCCGCATGCGAAAAAAAAAATTACCTCGCTTGCAAATGTTACAGCTGCATTGCATGCATTGAAGTCGACGCCACTACACTCCTGCAAGTTTCATTGTACAAAAAATATGTACAAGTAAACTTTAAAATATTGTTATGGATGGTGGTACAATGTTTTTTCGTCTTTAGAAGGAGTGTATGTGTATAAGCAACGAAAAATCTGTTTTATTTTGCATCCGGCAAGCCTTCATTCAAAGATAATACCTCTGTGGAATATATAGGGAAACTCTATATAAAGTAGTGTATCTCTTCGTTTTTTATGAAAAAAGAAAGAAAGCTCAGACCAGACTTTTTATACTCAAAGTTGATCCACCTTATGCATGGATTTGCCCAGAATTACAGTAAAGCCATTTCACATTTAATATAGTTTCTTCAAGAGAGCAAAACTTTATCTGTCTTTGGAAAAACAGGGACCAACTACTAGGTAGAAACTGTAAGTAATGAAAATAAATGCGGACATCTTTCAAAATATATTATGCTTGATTATGCTGATGAGTGTCGTCACGCCACCTTTAATAACAACTTTCTCTTGCTTACCTTTCTCCATTTTCTCTACTTGCCATGCAGACAAAAACAATTTGATTAATGCAAGTGGTGAGAGTACAACATTTCATACATTTCACTTCTTTAAAATACTTTAAATGAAATGTTCTAGTGTTGTAAGCTATGATAAAGTAAAATGTGTAATTCAAGTGTGCTCACAAAAACAGTACAATAGACGCTTATATCGTCTCTGAAGTTTACATTCTTATCCATAACTTAATACGAGTAAATACGTATTTACAAAGATAAGTAGTTTACAACGAACGTGTCTACACAAACAGCTACTCCCGTTTTAATACATGCATATAGATATTTTAGAATTATTACATATTTCAATAATCGTTTTTTACTAATTACATATTTATAGCTTTATTATAGTTTTCTACGCTAAATATGTTTCATGTTCTTGAATCCGTATGAAAATGACAACACAACTTTTATCGTTCTTTTTGTTTGTTGTTAATCGTGATGAGCACACAACCATTTTGTTTCGTATTTATGTAAAATAACAACAATAATAAGTACATTAAATTCTAACCTTGTAAATTAAATGCCTGATTCCAGCTGTTGTTTTGGTATTATTAAAATATTTTGTCGATGTAATTTTGTTGAATGGCATGGTAAAACAATATTGACTACCTTTTTCGATCACATTATCTCGTAAATAGGTATTTTTCAACTAGTACTACATAAAAAGTTTTTCTTCTTCATTTCTCTGAAAAATATCACACCTGTTGGTTGAATTGAATACGGCGGGTAACAACTATATATCGACTTTACCTTTTTTTATTATAACGAAAGAGGTTTAACCTTAAACATTGTCGTCGTCAAATTGTATTTTTCAACTTTTATCAATACGTGTAGCACATCAAATGATGGAACTAGAGTTGTAGACTATAACTTTCTTCTCTACAAACTCTAATAATGTTAAGGTATCAATATCAATATGCTTTCACAAAGGATGATGCTCTAGTTGGCAATGCTACTAATGTTCATGGACTGGTATGGTCATGAGAATTACACAAGTTCGTACAAGGGCAATAAAGGCATAGACATTAGCGCACTAAAGTTTTTCACTGGACTATTTGGTTGGATATTTTGATCGCAAGAGAAAGTTTTACTGGATAAAGCAAATATGAGTGTTACGAAAGCTATGCACATATTATATGTTTGTGAAAAGTAACACACATAAGATTGACTATATAGGCTTATCTGATTTTCGAAATGAAGTAAAGCAAGGGCTTGTCGAGCATAAAAGTAGAGAGACGTTTCTGCAAACCATTTCATGTCGGCTATCAGAGTTACTATGCCGAGTTATTTTTGTTGTTATATTTTTTATTTCATACCCATAAATATAGCAGGGGTTCCTTTCAACTTGAAAAGTCGATGAATGTTCTAAACTGGGAGCACTACCAATAATTAACTAAGACATATGCATCTGATTTTTAGTGTTTACTCAAGATGGAAAGAAAAGTGCGTCATATTTTTCTCGATAGAGGAGTACGGTTTAGCCATTGATACATACTAAAAACTAAAATAGGATGTACTGAAAGAGTGAAAAACTGAATTTCCGTTACCTCTTTCCTTACAAAAACTTGAAATATATATGAAGATTCGACAATGTTTGACAGTCGCTATACACCACACTATACAGTATACAAACTAACTTAATTACAAATAGTTATATTATACACATATTTTGTAGTTTTACGACAAGTTACATTGGTGTGATCATGAGACAATATCAATGCATTATTATTATGCTTTGCAAAGAGAAAAAACAAAGAGCTAATATACACACATATAAGTATACTTACACATAATACGCATAATATACCATAATGTACAATAAAATTTGACAAGAATGTTTGTTGACGACAAACTTTTGATCCGATGATGAAGCAAAAGCAAATTATAGTCCACCGTTGTACGCGTAGTCAGCCTTGTTGTGCATTATCAACTTGTTGTCCACAAAGTAGAAAGAATCCGACCGGGTTTCGAATGGTGACGTTATCATTTCATTAACTGCGGGGCAAACAAAAATAATATTTTTAAAATATTCGAATTCTCTTGACGTCTTTATTGCACTTGTTTGGTGGTCTATTCTAAAATGCTGATTGTTGTGGTCAAATCAAGATGGATGGTAAAAGTGAATGAAAGAAGGCCTACAAAAGTGATGTGGAAATACTGGAAGTTCTACATGATATTTGCCCGACGCTCAACGAAATGAGAAGCAAACTAAAAGTTTTTTATATTTGAAATTACTATACTTCATATTCCACATAATAAAAAAGTTGGGCGGAGGACAAGATAGTAATTGAATAAAAGAGATACCGACGTGAGCTATTGCATTCCTTTTTAATAGAATAGAACACCACCGGATGAACATGTTTGGCTGGACATGTCAGCTATTATATGGCCACGTGTGCCGTGCCCTTTTTATCCGAATCAGTTATTAGAAAACAAATATGAAAAACTTTTTTCTGCCGTTTACGTTATGATAGAAAGTAAAATATGACAATGCAGCGGCCTGTGCGTGGTCTAGTTATGGACACTAGATTAAAGTTGGGGGTTTTCAAGTGAACGTATATCACTGACTGAGAATTGTGAGCATGTATAGAAATTTTAATAACTCTTTCAAGACAGGGGTCATAGTTGCGTAGCTGTTATCATCGATGAAATAATGATTTCTTGAGGTCTGATGATAAGCACCCTTTTATTTGACACATCTTGTCGAATGCTTCAAGGGGTTGATTGGGTAAGTCGATATCGAGAACTTCATTTATATGATTGAATAGAGTGAGCTCGTTTGATTCATGAGAGGGATGTGCTATGCAAACCGTAAAAAAACGGACGGACAGACAAACCAGTATAGCTCTCATTCTTAACTATGCAAAAAGGTTAGCTTAAAGAATGTACATGAACTTGCTTTGCTACAAGAAATTGGCACATCACATACTTGAGGTAGCGGGGAGGAAAAAGGAGGGGCGCACTAGATTGATTAGAATTTATCTAAAGGTAATGGAATGTTGGCTGGTTGTTGTAGATAGGCTATAGGCTCGAAAAGGATTGCCTGCTAAATAAATATTCCAATTTCTGTTTGCCCTTAATATCCTAATCAATCCAAACAAACTTTTCCTCTCCTTCTCCATATCTCCGCTTTCTATTACATTTACACGTCGAAATGGTGTAAAAACCTTCACAATGCATATAGCATGCTGGTGATACGTAGTAACGATATGAAATAAAAATTCAATAACATTATGTTTTCCTACACTGCAAAGGGCATGACTACTTGCTGATATAATAATAATATGCTCATGTTATTATACTCAAGCTCAAGAGGTGATTTGTATGTATGTAATTGCTTAAAAAATACCTACCGAGCTCTTCGGGTAGAGGTGGAAACTCGTAAATATGCTCGCATGTATTCCGGCTGTAAGGAATACAGAAGCCAAACTCAAAGTCGAAAGTTTTTAGCAACCGATCACGAAAGTAATGCTTCTCAATCATGCGGAAACTCTCAACAGGCCGTTTTCCAACGGTGAATTCGACCCTGAAATACAAAAATGAAAAGTCCAATAATATTATCAAGAGATTAATGTAAATTTGCACCGTTAAGTATATTACATGCATGGGCACATGTGTAAAAGCTAATGACAAAAATTTTATATCGTACATGAAATTCATGCCGAAAGAACATACGTGCATACCTAAATATAGATAAATTTTGTGCATAGGTACATATTATATAACTCGTCAAATCCAAAAGACAACTTGTTCATGAAAATTTGATTAATCGATAATAACCATTGTGATTGTGTAAGGAGTTCAACATATTCTACGACGTGTTTGTTTTCACAAATTTAAATCTAAAACGGTATAAGGTTTATATTTTAACTTAGTTTAAGTACTAGTTGTATTTTAACTTACGTTGCTCCCACTATTTTAAGCCGGAGAAACTGTGGGGTGAATTGATAGCGCACAAAACGGCCAGCATTCGGATCAATGTCCTCCTCGCTCTCTTGGCAGTCCCGCAAATCTAATGAATAGAAATTGCATGAATAAACGAAAAAAATAACAAAAGGTCGTACGTAAAGTTAGAAGAAAGAAAAAATACATCATCATAAGTTTTTTTCCGTCTTCAATTTTGTCGTCTTTGGCTATTATTGTTACAACTTTCTCCCATTTTAGTACATGAAGATTTTAGCTATTCTTCTTATACTATACTACGCAATACTACATCACATTTCCGAGTCGCAGATTTTCACATTGTAGATAAAGCTATACTACTTCTTTACGACGCTTTGTTTTGTTCACGGTTTAATACTTTACATTCGAATGTAGATACCTACTCTTCTCCAAAATATACTTGAGTATATACCTACGTTAACGTATACGTAAAAATGTGGCTATTATTATAGAGCATTAGTCAAGCCACTCGAACTCTTTCTAGTCGTCAATACTCCGAAGCCATGCCATGGGAGAACAACTTTGTTTGATGCTAATGGATTTTGACCACGAAAGAAAACGTGTGTCTGTCTGTCTACATGCCTAAATAGATCCCTGCGTGTATCTGAAACCTATATATGATACCAATAATCATAGTCTTTGTAACTTTTATAATAAGGATTCAATTCGGCGTTATCGTCATCATCATCAGCAGACTTCCAATTCCAATCGTGCAAGCGCACACGTTTATCCAGAAAAAGAAACTTTGCTTCTTTATACATAATCGTAAGCTCCAATAAGGCAATCAGTTTCACTTTCACTGAACCATGCCATAAGATAGTACCTACATACATTCGAAAAGTGACGGGCGAGCGAGGTTGGAAAAAATGATGAAGAAAAAGTTTGATCAAGAAAAACAAGCTGGTGAATCTTGGCATCCAAAAAAAACCATATAATAATATACGAATCTGTAAGCCTTACTTCTCTCAAATCCTACATTTACTTGAGTTTATCTGTTCTGTTTATGCTGTCTGAACGTATGCTAACTTTTGAATCCTTGATTGTTTGCAATCGTACAAATGTCGCGTGAAGTTATGGGGCACGTTGAGACAACACAATTGCAAAAAAAAGTTATTTGTATGTTAGTTTAAATCGGAGAAGGTCAGAATATTAGGTAACCCTCTCGAGAGGCAAACCTTGTAAATTTTTAAGATGAAGTATCGACAACTTATTCATGAAGACAGACAATCTACATTTCTCACTACTTTATTTTACAGGTCACAAGTTAGTCGTAGAAGTTTCTGAAGGCTTATATGTATTTTTAAATAATAATATGCGCCAAGGAAAATACGATGGTGTTTTTAAACCAAAATTTACATAAAAATAAGCAAAAGCACACTCACCAGCAGGTTTAGCGATCTCAAAGAGAACCGTGTTTGTCTTCATATCCCGAATTTTGAACCGAGTGAAGTCGATCTCGTAAATATTTTCCTCTGGTTTGCAAAGGTAATCTGAAACACAGAAGACAAAGAGGGAAAGTAAGAAACTAGTTTAAATCTGTTGTTAGATATTGTGGTATATGCATTTATTTATTTAATAATTTTGGTAATATGTAAATAAGCAGAAATAAAAGTACTGCTCCAAGTAATTTCGTATATGCATGAAAAGATAGAGTTACATTATTGTGTATCGCTACGCCAAAAACAACCCACCGTGTAAACTTTTTTTATTGAACATCATGATGATGATAATGATTATATTATGTATGCTAACGAACAACTTGTGCAGTTTTTTTCTTCATATATAATTCCACACCAGCTTTCCCCATGTTTTAAGCTAACTATTCTGTTTCAATTTCTTCCTCCATTATTCCCCCAACTCCATACGTAACGCTCGAAGCATTCTATAAATTTGCTGGAAAGCACTCTTGATTTGCATACTTTTTTACACATACTTCACACGAAACAACTTTCCCTGACATTTTGAAGGTAAGTAGGAGCACATCTTGAGTACCTTGAAACGGCGAAGTGAAAAGGTAGAAAATGCGAGTAGGTAAGACAAAGACCGTAGATCAGTTTAAGTAAATTGCATGCAATTTTCTCATCCCTTTACCCAAAAAACCTTTCCAGGCTGAAGGCAGAGAGTGCAGAATGGGAACCAAGCAACCCTCACTCGTTGATCTCTCACCGTTAGTAGTACTTTTTTATCCATTTTCCTCCGCTGGTCGTCAAGATAGAGACGAGTAAATTGGTTAGAGTTTCTTGTAACTTGCACCTCTGCCATCATACTTGTGCGTTTTAAGCGTATATGTATGTTCATACGCATTTGGGAGAAAAGCGACTGTAAAAGGGACCTTTCCCCATACTCCTCTCATCCGTTTAGTCACAAGCTCCACATTCTATTACCCATCTTAATATCATCATTACCTCAAAATCCCCAAAAATATGTGCAATTTTTCCTGTAGCTTTCTTGGCGTTTCTTGTCTTTTCGCACGAAGTTATAATATCTACATTTTATCCTTCAATACTAGTATTATTGCTTTGAGATCATCTCCTTCCTCCGAATAGGATAACATAAAGGTGGTATTCGGATTACTTATGTGAGGTGGTGTGAGTAGTGAGCATCATCATGAGCTTGATGATACGTACAAAGAAGTAATAATGGCAAAGGTATTCTGATAACTCGTACAATATGGGTCTCGTCCCGTTTCATCTATCCATTCAACGACTTTCAAACTTCGAAATGACAAGCTTTAATGATTCTGCTGAAACTAGGCTAAATACAGCTCCCTATTTGATGCCAGTGCTGCAATAATTTTATACTTTTCTTCAAACCGGAATCCCTTTTTTGCACCATCTTCTTCTTGTCATCATAAACAACTCTGGAAGAATGAGCTAACTGACTTCTGTTTCACTGCATTCGAGTTAGAGGCAAGTAGCATGAAATGAAATCGAATGAGAAATAATAATAATATGAGGGAAAATATATAGTGCTGCTGCAGAGAAGAAGAAGAATAAGATGATGATATGGCTCTGTTCTGTCGACATGCCATTCCAGCGTCACCAGTACTACCTTTCATATAGCTCCTATTTTATTTTATTCTACGAAACTACTACTTCCACAATTTACCGAGTAACACAATAACAATTTTTTGTCTGTTTAAACCTTCCCCATTTAAGTTCGTATTATATTCCTCATAAAGGTTCGTATTAGATGCCACAAGCACAGCGTGTGCAGAAAGGTACTAGTCCTATGGCTCCATTTTACTTGCCATCTCTTCCGAAATAAAACCCATTACGCGTAACCTAACCTCTAGTCGTTTGCTACAAAAGGAGCTAAATGGAGAGAAAGTAAGAGAGAAAAAAGCAATGGAAAATGAAACTTCATTTTCTCCTTTTGTTTATTTGCCCCTTCTTCTTTCGATTCTCCTTATTATTCCCTCAATGGCAACTACTTCTCTTGTTTCCTTTCCTTTCCGTCCTCCTCCTTCCATCCGTTCTTTCCTTTGCAAACCAACAAAATATTCACATTGAATATTACTGCTACTCTACTACCACCACGTATCATCAGACTCCTCTGTTCTTTTCTTCGTTTTTGTGTGTCAGGAGATTTCAAGTTATTACATTTTGGCAAGCCCTAGGGAGCCCTTGCACACAAAAACATGCATTCATGAAGGAGGAAACATGGAGGGTCTCATCTGATGGTGCCACAACAACACACGGCATCATTCCGTGTGGCACACTCATGCCAGAATTCAGCATTATTATTCTTTACACTCCCAACAAAAGGAAGGATAAAAAGGGAAGAGTGCCGTTTTGCCCTGAATCCTTCTGCTTCCCTCAAAAGAACTTCTTGGCAAAATAATAATATATTATATAAGACCCAAACCAGCAAACTCGCACACAGGGCAGAAGTGATGTTGTTAATCAAATCATAGGAATTGAATTGAGCAAACTGCATAATACTATATCACATGTCCATTTGAGGAGATTTAGGGAAGAGGGAATAGCGTCACATAAATTCAATGCCATAAGACTGGCTAAAACAGAATGAAAGTTAATGCTGAGAGGCAGACACAGACGGTTTGTGAAAATGTACAATCCTTTCAACACGCCATTCTACTAACATATTTCTGCGAATAGCACGAAACCTATCTCATAGATCAAAACAAGACATTCAACATTCCCTTCAAGTGTATGTACATAAATAGAAATGCACGTCATCACTTTCCTCTTCTCCGATGAGTTGCATTAAAAATTTGTCATCACTTTCAAACCTGTCGTTTTACTAACATGAAAAGCTTCAGGACTGAGAACTGATGGGATGCTGACATCATTCTGTACTTTCTACTGACAATAGCTTTTATCTGGCCTGAAAATAACATTTTTTCTGCTTTTATCTACTTCCGCCCTTTTTGTTTAATTTTCGTTTCGTGGCTCTCCAAACTTATAAGAGGTAAAATATTACTTCAATATTACATTGGAGAGTGAGGAACATGAAGACAAGAAGCCGACAAGAGATAGGTCAAGTGCCACTTGCTGACCACTTTTTCCCACTGCACTGTTGTGAAAACGACCTTTATTGCTTTAGAATTTCCCATATCACCCTCTTCAACTGTCGTGTATTCTCTCCTCGAAATACAATATGCCCCGTTAAAAGTAAATAATATGTATTTTTGCAACAAAACACTACACTGACGATGAGTGTAGCAACTAGAAAAGTGGGAAAAGAGGAAGAGGTTACACAGAAAAAGGCTATGAAAGCTTTTTTAGAGAAGATCATCAAGTGCATCCACCTTTTTGCCAAGGAATTCTTCTCTGAATACTTGTGTTTCTTTCATTACAATCCAGAAAGCTTTTTGTAGCCTTGGTTTGGTCGTCATCTTTGAAGTAAAGCAGTAAAGCTTTATATGTTGCAATAAACGCAATTATTGAGCTGGTTTAGGTTAGTGGGCTTACGTAAAACGGAAAGGAGCTCAGGTCCAGGGCAAGTTCAGAAGAACTACCTTCTTTCAACCAAAATACATCATAAAAATGCAAAAATAGTATGTCGTATCGTAGGAAAAGATTGCAATGCTTGCCATTATTTTTGAGAAGGGTAAGTACGTATGGGTGAGCGAGTGAAAGGAAAATGAAAAGCAACAGTCGAAACGGAACATAAAAGTACAACGAACTGGAATGATATAAAAACCAACTCACCGGATTCGCCTATTACGACCATGATACCAGTGGGCCATCCAAACAGACACCTTTAAGTGAGGTGAAGGTAGGCTAGGCTACCCAGTTCGTGGGCTAAATTGCAATTGGTTATGTGTTGGTTCTCATGAACCATGAAGAAATAAATGCCACACTTCAACATTTGGAAGCAATCATGCAATTTCTTAACTCTACTTCTACGCTCTCCCATACGAACAAGAACGAGTTTAGTTTCGTTAATAATCATAAAAATTGGTAGAATAGGATGAATAATAAGTATGGAATGTAATAATGCTCAACTTTCTAATAAACAATAAAATGAGTAGGTCTAGCTTTAATGACGGCAACCACCTTATGAAAATTAATGTTCAGTTAAATCGGTATTGCCATAATTGGTACAATTATCATCCGATGAAAGTTTAAAGTGCGTCGTAATGGTAGGCTTTGAATATTATCACCCTAGTGCAGATTTGCTCCTTTTTCTAGTCTAAATCTCCGCTTTGAGTCAATCTTGCATAATGAACATCCTAATTTTATGCATTAAAGTCATTTTAGCTACTTCAACTTTTTGATTTTTTGTTAGATTGAATTTAATTTTCATTTTACTTCACCCTTTCCGGTAAATTAAGCTGCATAATGGTCGCTGATTTACCTTGCTAACTTCTATTTTTATGCAGTTTTGATGGCAAGAGTCTTTGTTTCAGCATACACTATTACATTGGTGTACATTAAAGATTATGGGTCAGAATTTTTCATCTTAAAGGAAAAAGAAACGATGCACTTACTTTCTGTAACTTTGTTGAGCCGAAGTACGTCGTCAGGACTGATGTATTCCTTCTTAAGGAGCTGTTCCTCTGCAATAAAAAAATCACACGATTTCATTAGTATGCTGTATGTGCTTAAATTGACAAAATTAATGAAACAAATTATGTCCATCAACAGTATGTTCATCCATTACTTATGTATAGTTTAACTGTTTAACTTGTATTGTGCGTTGATATAGTAAACATGTCTCACTAGTAGCTTACAATAATGATGGAGATTAATTAAATATAAAACTACTTCTAACGCTATAAGTCACAAGTTGACAGTATTTTTAATTGGATTTAACCTTTATCTGAGAAAGGATCCCATTATTAATGAATAATACTAAGGGTACCAAAGAAGAATTGGAGGAGCTGGCAGCTTGTAAAATAGGCAAACATAAAAATCTTAAGATTCCATACATTCCATTTTTGCTGGTATATTCACTTTGGTGGACTACTTATATTTCTTCGTAAGAGAAAACAGGGTAAGCCAAAACAAACATTGACTATAACCCAAGTCTTCATATGTGCTTATTCAAGTTTATAGCCAAACATTTTAAAGATTTACATTTTTGCTTTACAAAGAAACCACAACCACGACCCCATTTACAGGAGGTGATATTTACAAGCGTGTCATGAGTCGTGACCCTTGAACGAGTTGAGCAGTCTTGGCTCTCCCTCTGCCACATTCCATGAGAAGTCTATCTAACTCTTTGAAAAGATGTTTTCCATTTAAGAGCGTAAACAACACGAGCGTTATGCGTTAGTGCCATGTGAAATCCTGAGAATCAGTGGATCCAGGGATACTTCAGAGAAAATGCCATCAACACAGTGCTTTCGCCTTCTCTACTAAAAGGAGATGTACTAAGCCATTTATAAATTCACACATCGTTTGTGAAACTTCATTGTTCAAGATGACAGTTTTCAAATTCATTACTAGATTTTAATTTGATGGCAATTTTATGTGGCAGGGTGCAAAGGCCATTGACGCCATCATATTTGGACGTCCCCATGCTTAACTCTCATTCCAGGGATTTCACATAACAAAAACATGATAGCAGCATAGCAAACACATTTAAGTAAAATGTTTACCATTAAGAGATTGCAAAGGAGAGCAAATAATAGCAATCTAAACATTTTGAACTGGCAACCCTTTGATGCAAAATATCACCACAGAGAAAGTTTTTCGACTTGAGTACAGATGAATTCCAGAGCAAAAGTTAAAATACAGTCAAGTGGAACTTTCGTTTCACATGTAGTCAGTATCAACTATATGCTCACTATTTATCTTTCTTGCTCTCATCCACAAAAAGTAACCACGAAAAACAAGAGAAAGGCATTTTGAATGAATATACTGCGGTTGATGAGGATTTTGCCGTTTGTGGTGGAGGGGAAAAATGACTAGCAAAACAAGGATCAACGTTTTGGATGATAGACATTTGGTTTGGGGCGGCAGAAACTGAAGTTTTATTATTGTTCAAATGCAAACAAATACTGCATGTTAGCGCCAGCGACGGATAATAATAAAAAAGCAATGATGATGATTTTGATGTGGCTGGAAGCAAAGTCGGTTTGGCACTAAGCATCAAACATCAGCATGCAGCAGCATGAAAATAACAGTTAACTTACACACGACACAGTAACTTTTGCTGGAGAATCACAACAAGCCGGTCTCACAATTTAATTTTTCGTGAGCTCTTTCATTAGTGTCGTCATATTGTACAAACAAGCGGAACAGTAATTTTGCTTATGTGCGCTATATATAGTCACGACAAATGAGAAAGTAAGAAGGCTAAGAAGTTAAACGAAAGGGATGAAGAAGATGAAGTAATAGAAATCCAACCGGATGTGCCGAGTGCCGGCAGACATGAAACTGCCATAATTAGTTTTGGGATTTTCTGTCAGTTAGCATCAAACAGAGGAGAGGGAAACTGAGATGAGTATTTTTAATTGTTTTAATGAAAAAGCTGTTGGTTGATCTTAACTTGAATGAAATGTTAGCTACACTTGAGCAGCAAAGGATTTGCGTAGTCAAAAGATGCATACAAATATACACAAGATTTTCGGAGGTGGCATGGCACAAACCATTAGAAGATGTGGCCACTTTGCTTTTTGCTGTGGGTCAAGACAACTATAATATTTGCTATTGCATACGGTCGAGTTGCTTCAAAGATTAGATTTAACCTTGTATCTATTCTCACAGCTAATCTCACCCTCCATTTTCGCTTCCACTTTCGAGAGGAAGTACGTTCTTAGGAAAATGAAAATACTAAAACAACAGCTTCATATTTTGCTACTGGCCTCCTCCTGCATAACCATAACTGTTTATTTTCCTATTGAGGAAGATTGCTATGCAGGACATTTGCTCCAACGAAGCAGACCCAAGAGCCAATTTTTCTCCAATATTGCTTTTTGGCAAAAAATCAAAACAATCCGAAATATGTACAACAAGAAGCCGTAAAAATGAAGAAGGCCTCCGAAGGAAGTCACAGTTTGACTTGAATAAGCCCATATAATCATCGTTATTGTGAGCGCAATGATGATGATGATCATGATTACTATCACACTTTTCTCCCCTAACTTCACGATAAAGATGATGATGACGATGACAGTGTCCTGTTCTACAGATCACTACAAATACATCTATATCTTAATATGGAAACACGTACACCATTTGAGTTCTTGTTGTTTCGAAATAGATACACCCATAATATTATGTGATACCAGCACCACCTCCATTATCACCATCGTTGCCAGAAAAATTGTATCTTGTTGAAGCGCCACAACTACCACCTCCGCATCAGTCCCCTCATCATACTCCAGAAAAAGAAGAAATGAGAACATCTTGAAGAAAAACTAATG
>JAQIXW010001471.1:0-19229 GCA_034700685.1 Willowsia buskii | reverse complement strand
AAAACGAGCTTAGACTTCCGATTAAAAGTTTCTTGCAGTTATGTTGCACATCTAAATTTTATTTCGTACATAGTTTTCAGTAACATTAGGTTTAACAAAGGAAAATACAGTCATTAATGCATACCGGATAGTCTTTTAGCAGAAATGATTGCAAGAAAACAGCTTTAAAAGGATTTTGTTCATCAGAAATGGGTTTTAAAACACTTTTTAAATGGAACTTAGGGAGCGAGTGAAAGTATTAGCATTTTGTTTAGAATAAGTTAAATGATATAGCTTGTGCAATACCAGGAAAAAACGTTATAATGTCCTATACAATTTCATTACTTCAAATTGAAGACGTAGTTTCCAAATCTCCGCTTTCAATTTTATGTCATTACTAGTCTTATAGAAAGTAAAGCCATGCTAATTTTTAAAGAATTTGCCTGCGGAGGGGTGGATGGATGTCTTCTATTTCCTGTAAGAATGTAAGGGTTTTCATATGGATAGTAATTATCTCTAGAGCTCTCTGGGAGTGTCCCTTCTCTTTTCTCTCTCTATTACTGGAACCTGAGCCGATTAGACTGCAAAGTTCTTTTTATTAAATTTTTCTGTCAATTCGAACTTCTCATATAGCCCCACATTTTTAGACTTCAATTTTCATTTCGGCAATTTTTATTTCATGATACAATAGAGATTAAATAATAGATATATGTAGCATTTAGAGGCAAAGCGAAGCGGCTAAGATTTAGTCGCTTGTATGTATGTGAATCTATAAACATGCTATAAATCGCATGACTATTGGAATTGGAATGATAATCACACATATATTAATCTAAAGAAAATTTCTCGGACTATTGAAAATTATCTGAAGTTGACCTTATGAAATACAAAATACACTCTTGTTATTTTAATTTTCAACTCGCTTGCCATTCAACGTTCATTCGTGCCACATATACAACTTATAAAGTAAAAGGATTATGGAAACGGGAAAACGCTCATGAAAAATGCACCTTTACGGTTTTCCGACAAAACACGGAAAATTTCATGTGGTAAACGAAAAGTTCAAAGCATGCACTAAAACATTTATCGTGATATCAAATTAAATTATGAACAACATAACATTTAACAACCCCACGATCTTACATATTGTATCAAGCTCTGGCATTTACCAAAATTAAGTGTCAACTCACACGCATTCCAAAGCAAAAAGTCGTTAAAAAACGTATCAATACATGGGTATTATCTTTTCGTCCTGAAAAGTCTTAGAAATGTGTTCAATTACATATATTATGCGCTTATTTTGTGACTTTACTTTATTTCTAGAAAAGAGAAGTCAGCATTCAAAGAGTGGATGGAGTCCTTGGAATTAGTGTTCGTGGAGGAGCAGAGCACTCGCTTCCACTTATTGTTTCCCGCCTTATTCCCGGTTCACCAGCCGCTCTGTGTAAACAAATTTATATTGGAGACGCTGTCATTGCAAGTAAGTATGGATCTGACTACTATGAGATTCTCAAAATTGCATGCATGCTCCTACCAACAAACAAAATACTAGTAACCTTCATGGTATTGTACTCCAACTTCCCACATACACATAATGGAGTTTATGCTCAATTAATGGCAAACCTAGATATTCACGAACTGTTTATTCATAAACCTAGCGTATTTATGAGAAATGTGAATGATGATGACAACGGTGCACGAAGATGAACAATCATCAAAAATACAACACATATCAATTGAAACAAACTTTGCATAGATTCAGAAAGGATTGTATTTTATTCAACGTTTTACTCCCACTCAGCTTACAACTTCCATAATAAATGAATGAATAGTTAACCGAGTCCTACTACTGGTTAAACGAATACATCCCTTCTGCTGCCCTAGAACTGTCTTCAACAACTACTTGGTTGGAAATTAAGCCTGCCAAAGTTTCCATTTGTAATGCAGCTGCAACAGCGGAAGATACTGCCTCGGATATCATGTTCTGAGTTTCAGCACGAGGGGGATCTTCTTTAGGCTCCATAACGGAAATATGGTCCGGAAGTGGTTTCTTCGGACCTATCTTCCCGAGAGGATCCCACGGCAGCATTATCTTCACTTTGATCCCAAGTACTCCTTGACTATATAAAGAAATAACAAAACAATTTATATGAGTACAAGTCGAAGCTTCTACCCATCATCATCCAATGCGATAGCTACTATTACAAAAGATAGAATGAATATTACGAACCGTAATAGAACATGACGCGTGGCACAATCAATGTACTTCCGAATTGAATCACCAGAATGGATCATCAAACCATCGACAAACTTCATCGACTTAGCTCGCTGACCCCTAAGCTTCCCGGACACAACCACCTCGCAGCCTTTAGCTCCAGCTTCCATTATGAATCTCAGCACACCTTCAAAAACACAATAATAATCCCAGTGTTAACGAAACATAAAAGTGACAATAATATTAGATTTAGGTTATTCAACAGATAATTTAAGCAGTAACGCCTACCGTAACACGCTCGTCTAACGGCTAGGCCACCAACCAACTTGTATCGCAGTGACTCCGCTTGAGCAATAGCGCACAATCCTCGCACTGGAACCTTCTCAGCATACAATTCGATTGCTCCAGGAGCAAGGCCAAACCGTTTGCTTACAACGGCAGTCAGTTCCCGAATACGGCGACCCTTGTCCCCCAGCACATTTTGAGTTCTGGTAGCCATAATGATGATTTCAGTGCGGCTAGGTGATACCCGAATCTCTAACCCAGAGTAACCATCTTCTGCCAGTTCGCGCATCAGAAATTCATTCAATTCTGCTCGAAACAATCCATCTCGAACAAACTACAAAAATCAATTAATAATTAGATATCAAAACACACATACAAATCCAGAACATGAGAAAGATTAATACAACTTCAAGAGAAAGGAATACACACTCTAATCTAATAAAAGATACCATACAACTTCCACAGTCGTTTTAAAATCATGCTTAACATTTAACTGTCAATTATGTGGAACTCACCTTCCTCCTTTTGGAAACCTGAGCGAAACTCGTGGAAGCCATTCTTTGCTCTTTACCTTTGGATGAACTCATTGAAAACAACAATTATCCTTTGCCTTCTATCTACTACGAGGAGTTTGAATTAAATAACTTTTAATCTAAGATTAGGTAGTTAACGTTTTGAAGAAAACACTTGACATTGACATCTGTCACGTCCAACAACGTGGTTACCCAAAGCGCTGCACTGACTAGTACTGACTGACTGCTCACGTTGAACTTGTTCGTTTGTGACGATGCATGCATATTGCGAATCATTTGCGCGGAAATGAAATTAACACAAACGGTGTGGTAGCCAACCAAAGATTTTTATACATTGTAACATTTTAGGTTTTAAAAGTTTTTTCTCTTTGATATTTTCAGTAAACGGAAGAAAAATTACAATGTTGGACCATGACCAAGCGGTAGAATATCTTAACATCAGTGGACCGGTTGTCACGCTCAAACTGAAGTACTTCCCTACGGCGAAGCCGTTTCTGTCTCCCACCCAGCAACAAAGTAAGTTGAAAATGAATGAAATGATATGATATCCACACATACAGTTATTGAGGCAGTATTTCGACATTAGTATTGTAAGCCTCAGCATTACCGATTTTTCATCACCTTAAGTCACCAAAAGAAAACTATTTTCATTGGAATCGAATGTATATAAGATAAGGAATTAAGGCATATCAGAACTTTTCATGAAAACCATACATTGCATGTGAATTCATAATTGAAATATGGAATATGGATATGGATTTGATCGTCATGAATGAATGAAAAAAGCATATACAATTTCGCCTAGAATTAATCACGGCCTTCTTTGTTAAAATAATGATAGCGCAGCATGTCGGTATGGACAAGGACTTCCCAACATCTTGGCTTGAAAACGCATATTTACGCTGAATTTCCATGCAAAATGCTTTCCTCTACTAGAATACTACTGAACCGAAAAATGCTGACGCACAGCTTAAAATCAGGAATATGACAGGAAAGAAAAATTCTCATTGAAATTTTTTCGTCTACCGTACTTTACCGTAGTATTTCAAGTTTTAGTTTTTTTTTTGGAAATGATGCGTTTTGTACAACAGTATGTCACTGAAGTTTATTACAAGCTGTGTGGTGTAAATTCCCTCAGTGATGTAATTCCAACCACCTGACAGCAGATCGTAATATTTTTTCATGATTGTTGTGCCACTTTCAAACTAAAACCATGAAAATTATTACCAGGTCCCTTCACCGCCTAAATTGAGTAGATGATATTTCGTTGCTTTTGTCAGGTTTTGTTTTTGCTTTCTCTTAACTGCACTCGCCTTCTGGAATTTATTATGCACACGTATTGCTTGCTTTCTCTCAAGAATTTCTTTTCATCGTAATTTTAAATTTCGTCAGGTGTGACACATTTTTCTCAATTTCGTTTCGTTCGTTTCGTTCTTTTATAATGAAAACTTTGTTAAAGCTACTTCATCACTTCTGCTGTTTTTTTTTCATTCTCTTAGCCATTTTTTGAGATTGCGCACTTTCCAAGATGTTTTTGCTATCTGTTGTACGTTTTCCATACAGATCAGATTTGCATTTGATATTAATTAATTTATTATTTTTCGAACAAGGCAGGGACAAGAGTAGGTAGTCTATTGTTGTTTGCGTTTTATTTTATGCTGATGTACATTTGAGAAAATGCTTTCTTTGTATATATTTTGGAAAAGCTGAGCCTGATCCTGATACTATCCAATATCATCGAATATATTGAGCTTGACACTCCAACATTCATGTTCAATGCTCATCTTGTTCAGCCTCAAGTGTTTGCTTGCAAAACATGTCATATTGTTTTGATTTGAATGCAAACATATTTTCTCATGGCTGGGAGAAATATGAATGGGGATATTGGGAATGAAAGCGTTTTCTTGCATGAATTTCAATCAATGATGAAGGCAGTGCATTTGGGTTGACATGATATGAGCATAGATATAGAAGTGAAATTGAACCACTTTCGAATTTACATGCATGGATGGATTCAGGGATGAATTGAGTCGCATATATCATCATCCTATTGTGCTTCCCGTATCCCGTGTGACAAATAATAAAATATGTAATACTATGATATATGAGAAAAACCTAGCTGCGTCATATTTCCTGTAAGTACCAACGTAGAACGCTGCTGCAAAAGTGCAAGCTGTTGGGGAATCCAATATCAGCGTTCTTCCAGTCGATAGAGTGATTTGAGTTTCCTTCCTAGCGTTTTGGTAGGGAACCACTGTACAAACCATTCAGTAATAAGATTTCAACCATTGGCCTCAATGACATTTACCCCAACATCTTATATCTTACTGATTGATCTAATAGTATGTATGTATGTATGTATGTATATGGGAAATGACCACTTGCACTATAAAAACCTAGATTTTCTTAGTGTTGTACCGGATTTTAGTTGGCAATGAAAGACATTTTATTGGCTATTAAAGTGTAAGCATTCTCAGATTATCTGAGAAAAGGGTTAAGTGAAGCTTTCATAACCGTGTGACCATTTTTGTTTATCCAATTCTGATATTTATGTTTCAGACCTGATAGAAAGCAATCTAACCAATTGGGATGCCACAGAAGAGGCACATCAGAATGCCACAACTGGAGCAAATAATGCAGCCAATGCGGCAGCATCCGTGGCCGCTGCTGCTGCAGCGAACAATGAGTGCTGGGAAACGGAAAAGTCAATTCCACTTTTGTTTGCTCTATTAACTCGCTACCTGGGTGGAACCGATCGACTTCGTTGCAATGCCTTTGAGGTACGAGACGCCACCGGGAATTCTTCTAGTGGAGTAATCCATTGTGCCGACGCTTTCTCTCTGACTTCTTGGGTCAAGTGTGTTACAGATGTCATCCTGGGTCTTAACAATGTTCAGGTATGCTATCTCCGCCCTATATCTAAATTAATGGATTGATATGATCAGCAGATCTGAAGATCTAAGCGGGCATTCTAAGCACGGGTTCACGACATTTAGCTTTCTTAAAAGATTCCATAGCCATAATAATAGTATATGTGCAAAAATGACAGTTTAAATGGCAGTATAAAGGGTTCATAAATTAAGTGAAGGTTAGTATATGTCGTCATGTCCTTTTCCTGTTCATAGACCTTCACCACGACTTTTCCCATCAAAAATTCAGCTAAAAAGTTTGATCTCATAAAGGCTCTCTGTTTTCAATATATCTCTCATATATTCTACCTACACTTTTTCCTCAACTTTCAACTTCACGTAAGTTATTGTAAGTCAACCTGTACTTCACCCGACATGTCTTCATGAAGTCATCACGTTCACATTATTCCACATATTGCCACTTTTACTTGACTTGAGAAAGAGCAAGTTGATTACCAGAGGGCTCGAGGGATCACGAGATTTACGTGGGATATAATAATACGAATTGCTAAAGTTAACATAGCATTAGAGTGGTGAGATAAGGTTTTATATTTCGAACAGGGTGCAGGCCGTAGCCAACTCACAGCAGCCCTCAAATCCTGAATAGAGAAATACGTGTGCTTGTCGTGCTTTCACCAAACTTTATGGATAACTTGCAAATCAGGCTGTGAGCTTGGATGGATGATTGCACAATGCACACTACATAATATGGTTTGGCAGGCTTGACAAACTTTTAGCCAAAATAGTGGAGATGTACACAGCGTAGTTTGACAGCGTCAAATTGTTTGAGATTTCGATCCTACCAAAACCTCTTTGTACATTGCAGCAATGCATTGGATATACGGTCACAGTAGGGTAACTGCTAATTTCAAAAATGGGAACAATCACTTTGTATATATCCCCTATTGTCAGCATACGGTGATTGCAATATGATTTGAAAAGGTAGCACAAATAATAAAAATAGGACAAAAGTGAAATTCATATCACATTAATAATTTAACGGGTACTTACGGCTATTCAAGGAAACAAAGACTTTTATTCTTTTGTAATTTTGGAAATTTAGCATAAAAACATGCAAACTCAGCAAGACATAAAATGTAATGGCCCTTTTTGTCGGCAGTAACCTGTTATGATTATTCTCTGCGTTATTCTGTTTAGATGGAAATCTGCATGAGTACAAAAGGAATTTAATAGTGCACATTTTTATGGGAATCGTTCATTAAAACAATGTCTACATTTATATAATATGCTGTTACAACAGCACACAACGAAGTGACGACTGACGACTTTCACAAACTTTGTTCCTTTCACAAGGAGAAGTTGGCATAATGAAAACAAAAACTTTCTCCATGATGCGATTTCCATAATAAAGTAGTCTCACAAGAGAAAAGGCTCTAACCACTTCATAGTTTTCTCTCTAATTTGAATATTAGAGAACTATGCAAATCATAGCAACATCATAGAAGGTGCCAGGTGTCGTTCTCTTCAACTTTCTTGTTAAATATTTTGGCTTTGTGTTTCCCGTTTTCTTGACTGTCGTATTCTTTTAAAAGACATCTTAATCATTTTTAAAGCACTAGCACTACTTTGTACTTCTACTAGAGTAGACACTGGGACTTCATACAAGTATGTGTGGTGGATGTGTATTTTGAGGGGAGAAAGTAAATATTTCTACAAGCACACAAACAAACAAAACGCTGATGAACAAAATAAAATGTACTCTTAGAAAACCCATTCCAGGATTATTTTAAGTGCAAAATTCACATGAAAAATTCCTCTAGTTCTTTCATCGGTTTAGAAGAAGAATGCGCTAGAGGAGTTCATGTAACTACTTTGAAGTGGGAAGAATGAGAAAACTAAGATCAGAACAAACACAATACTATGTAGTATGTGTAGGTATTCATTTTGAAGTGTGCATGGAACAGGATATGAGGGAGATTTTGGGTTTATGAGATTTTGCAAAAAACATAAAGAGAGATTGTAATCGTAGTTGATGCGGGTTTTTGAGCCTAATATTTGTCGATGTAGGAAAGCACGGTATCATTACCTTATGTAATAAAAATAGATGAAATGAAAGTCTAAAAAGGATGTTACATTGTTAAAGTCTTGTTCATCCAGCTCTAATACGAACAATGAAGGAATTTTATGCATAGTCATGTAAGTTTCTTACATGAGCATGTTGTGTAATGTACCTTGTCATTTGTATATGTACTTTTAACTTTGGTTTCAGATCAAATTTTGGATGCAGGAAACAGGCCATGAGATTTACTACGTTGGGTGGGTTTGGGAAGGAAATTCCGAGAAGTCGAATGATGATGATAGTGATATTTCTCAGCCTTGGCTTACGTGGAGACCCAAAGTGCTAGCCTTCCGTGGATCCAACTTATATTATATGGACTACCCACCGGTAAAAAAAAAGTTTTGTGGGAGCAAAGAAACTGAAAGTTTTATAACCTACAAAAGTAGGTTGATTGTTTAATTAAATAAAAATCTATTGAACCATACAGGGAGTGGGTTCAGATTGGGACGGAGGTCAAATCTTTCCTGTGATAACTACTTTACTTCGAGTATTAAACTCTGCTAGTGAGCACCTAGATGAGCGACAGCACTGTTTCACCCTCCAAATTGCAACGGAACAAAGTGGATTTCCCCCAAATGGCTCTCGCCAGCAACCGATCACCTTTTATCTGAACACTGAGACGAGACAAGAACTGATCAAAGTTGAGACAGCATGGACGAAAGCAGTGACAGCGGCCGTCAAAGCGATTAAGGTCCTTCAATCATCGTCACCTTCATTTGTTATCCCTCTCAAATGCCATTTTGCCAATTGTCCAGTCCACACCTATTGCAAATACTTCCTGACTCCCTCTACCTCCAGCAGTACTCGAAATAATCATGACGATAATAATTCTAGTAACAACAATTTCAGTAGCAGTAAAAACAATAACTTGAATTAGGGACAATAGTGAACAGTGACAATAAAAAAGTTTTGAGCATTACTATTCTTATCAGCCTGAAATTATATTTAAAAAATATACAACAACATAACAACTTTTAAAAGACAAATCAACGCTTCCTTCCTAGCATAAATCTGATACATATATAGCAAAACTACATTTTAACTCAATAATTATGACGAGCTCGTGAAACATGAAGCAATAATTAAAGGAAGCCTCTCTACAGTAAAACCATTCATCTTTCCATTTCTTCAATTTTCTGATCTTTCCACACAACTATCTACAGTTTAAACATCTAGCTCATTTTTATGTTCTTCCTCTTAAAGCAAAGTTTATCCCTTCTTAAAACCTAATAAATATTATAGAGATCATCATTCTCCATTCCCCTTTTTCCGTAGAAAGCAGTAGAAAGTGATTCAAGACCATTTTGCTAATTAAATGCCTATAAAAACTCTCTTTACCTGATAAATAGCTTACAAAAGACTCAGACCTTTTTCAATTAAACTGTACATATACCTCTCTTTAATACATATAAAAATACTACAATTATTGTGTATGTCCTACAACAACTTTGTACTTAATTGTGTTTTTACAATGCGTGTTGATGGCTGTTGTGATGCTGATGCTCTTCTTCTCCCTCAAAATCACTACTTCCCCTCACTGTGTCGCTCTCTCTCTCTGTGTGTGTTTGATCATCCTGTTGTGCTACTTCTCCTACTTCTCTAACTAGGGCCGTTGCTAGAACGGTCTTTCTCTCTCTCTCAGATATTTTGTATAGGTAACAACAAAATCCTTATTGCAAACACAGAATCCATTCGTATATTAATAATCCAGTCTCTTTTAAAAAATGATATTTTTTAGACTTTATTTCTACTATTTATCATATTATTACTGACTCTCTACTTTCTTCACTTGCTCTGTTTGACGAAATAAGAAAATATGATCATCATTCATATTCCACTCTCCTACTAAAAACAAGTCTGTCTAATAAAACATCTTTTTCTCCCTTTTTTCTCGTGAAGTTGCAATGCTATAACTGGTCAAGTCGATTTTACGTAACTATATATTATTGTATCGTATCAATCACAAATATTAGTACCCACTATATATACACTATATACCTACTCACACAATTTTTTGATAAAGATAACAATCAATGAAGTCACATAAGATGACAATTATTAATTTTTAAATCTACCACTGTTTGTATTTTAAAATTATCGACTTTTCGTATAACATGATATAACAGTAATGGTTTCTTAAATGTTCGCTGTTAATTTTGTGTGTCCCTATTCTCCTTTGCTCTTTTGTACATCCCTTTCTCTGTCTGTTCATGTTAAATATTATAGAAAACGACTGCTGCCATTATCATACTATTAAAAATTAGATATTACTTATTACTTTAGTGGTTAGTGATTGTATGGTTGGGTGTTACTTTTTCAGCTATTTAAGAATCTATATAGAATTCATTAGGCATATACATAAATAAATTCTATATTGCCATGTTCAACAACTTGATTTGTTGCAGAAAAGCATGTACAAAGGTCTATTGTCTGTGAATTGATTCGATATTGCAACAATACAAAAGCTTTAGAGTTCATTTCTGCATAAAGAAAAGGATTGTTTTTTCTCTTGAGTTATAATGAGGTTATTTTATGTTAAAATATATAATATTTTAAGGGAGTTTATACATATTACATTACATAATTATGTGGAATTGTGTTGTTTTCGTAAATTTATGTCATATATAATTTTTGCTGACATTCTTGCTTACATTGATATTATATTTTGTTATTTTACGTATAATTAGTACATAGGTATTTGTAAACTTATTGTACGCATTATCGTTTTGTGTTTTGAATTATGTCCTTTTACATTCTTCTGTCCGATTAAATGCTTTAAAAATTCCCTCATACCTTTATGTGCAGTCGTTTGTGTTCTCAAAAATTATTCGTAACTACACAAAGTTGACTTGATTATGTATGTATTTATATTCGGTAATCCCGTTTTGAGTAGAATGCAATGCACAGTGAGAAATTCCTATGAAGAAGCCGTAAATTATGCACTTTTGCACCAAACCCAACAACAATTATTGTGTAAAATTATTAGTAAAAACTTTCTGCCTGTAGATACCCCAATCATTACGTAGATACCACAGGGGAAATAGTTCCGTTTAGATTTTTAAGCTATCAGTCACGCAATAAATGTATTGTATGTATGCTTAGGTCTATACAAATCGCACCCGCACCCATTGCTGTTAGAAGAAGAAAGCACCTCAGAATAATAGACTCACTCTTCCAAACATGTAAATATGTTTTTACTTTTGTGCATTGTATGAACCATTACAGAAGTGTTCCTATTCCGTATGGTGGGGAGGAAAGCCATGTCAATTAGAGCTGGACTTTCCAGGAGCTGCCTTTAACCTCTATCGTTCTTCTTCTAAGCCGTCAAGTCCTCTTTGGACTAGACAATTCTCATCTTTGAAAGGATCCTCTGACGATGCTCGCACAAGACTCACGTTGAAATTTCATGGGAATGTGGCACAGGAAACTATGGAGTGCAGGGACCTTCACCGAGTTCTTTTCACTATTCACTCCTTTTTGCTTGCCAAAGTTGTACAGTAGCAGACGGAGAAAGAGGAACGGAGACGAATGCGGGAAGACAGTCAGTCGAAGAATTAATACAGGAACATTGAGACATATAATATCTATAAATCTAATTTCAAAATCTTATAATTTACTTAAAAATTTACATATAAATGTGGACTAGCCTGCAGTGACTTTTTTGTGGTGTTGATTCTTCTTCTTGTGAACTTTTGATTCTTTTTTGAAAATCTTTTATGTAAACCTTTCATGCAAAAAATGCACATTTATATTGTGACTCTCTAAATTAGGTATTCAATATACAACGAAGATTATTGTTCTGTCTAAATAAGTGACCGTCTGAGTAATGCATTTGATACAATATAATTTTGTGAAATACACGCCACTTGACTGCGTCCTAAAGAGACAATTAACATTCAATCATTTACATACATAGATTTAATTTATCAAACTAATTGACAATTTAATTGATAAGTAAATTCAGAATACGGCTAAATCTTATAGAAGTGCCGGTTCATTGGATTTTTAAAACTATCAAATCAAGAGCATTTTATTATCAACGACAAAACAGAACCATATAATGTCAAAGCATGTATTCAAGTGTTATACTCATCATTATTGTAATCGTTGTTACTGTTTACTCATATGACTTAAATAAAACTACGCAGATTCACATGATCAGTTTTCTTAAATGTGGACATTGACTTATGTAACTTTATCTTCGATATATATACAAAATACAAAGTTCATTTTTTGTACAATAAAATGTGTTTCATCATGCAATCTCTTTTTCTCAATTGATGTAAGCTATTAGATGAAATTAAAATGTGTAGACACTCTCTCTATGATCTAGCATCCAGGTTGAATACCTTAACTAAAGAGTGAAAGATGATTGGATGAAAATCTTCACCTACTGTAGTGACACATGCATTAAAATGTAATTAACTATAGCTGCGTTATTTTTGCTTCTTTACCTATAAAAGACCACAAACAACTATATGATAATAGTGAGTCAGTCAGTGTACATAATTATAAACGTTTCAATTTTATCTACACCTACTTCAACAAATAGCAAACATCTATCCAATTTTACTTCTTCAGTAACATTCTTGTATTGTAATATCTGCATGTTTTAAATTTCTTTACTTGTTATAACCACAAATTGTGAGCACAAATGCACGAGATGAGAATTTATGTTCTATATATTAGCTAACTGGTAAAACTGTAATATAAAATCACACTTTCCCCTGTATACATGTAGAGATCACATATAGGCAAATATTACGTCGATATTTTGGTAGACTGTCAAATGCAAATAAGGAATAAATATTTTAGCCAACAAAAACAAAAAGGACAGATTTAAAATGACGAAAATTATTTTAGAGTAATAAACAATAATTATTTAACGTTGTTGTATGAAAATGACAAAAAGTGCTGTGGATAGACAATTAAAACCCTATAAAGTGTTAGAAGTGGTAGTAGTATATATATCTTTGTTGTAGCTTTAGATGTTAACTGAATACACAAAAAACAATCTCCACTTAACTCATTGGGCTAGGTCTAGAATTAGAGAAAAATAATATAAAATAGAGAGACAATCAGGCACTCGAGTATGAAACAAAATCACACTTTAGTGTACTTTTGGTCTCTCCATGTTATATTGAACTCTCAAATCTTAAATAAATGTGGTAGCATATAATTTGTGGAAATACTACTACGAAATTATGTAGCAATACAAAATTAAGCAACAGAAATAGAAATGTACTATACAATATGAGAGTATTTCCTATAGCTTTAAATAACTTAGTGAATTAGAATAAATAGGCAGTTTATTTTTCAGATCGAAATGAAAATAGCAATAAATAATTAAAATGCATTATGATTGGGTGCAATATTTGCCAAGTAGGAAAAAGTCAAGACAAGAAGCTCTACCCGAAAATGCTCATTGTCAGTGAGTTGAAAATGGCTAGTATGTCTACAGCAAGAGTAAATGCTCATATTATATTGTTAAAAGCGTCCCGGTAATTTGTTCAAACCCCAACAATACTGCGCATTATGATATCTAAACTATCAAATAATCAATAATAGATAATTAAATCAGCACTAAAATACAAATGTCTTTTTATAGATATAATGTCGATGTCAACATTTGGTTTTCCCTTCCCCTATGCACCCACAAAATATATTTTATCAGACTGATCAAAGTATTTTATGCATGCATGTATAAATACAACAGAGAAATATTTAGTGGAAAATGTAATGCTAGTAATTTCCAAGTGAAATGAAAGGGTTGAAATCGAAAGTTCAACAAGTGTGTAGATTACGTGAATGCGTTTAAATTACAATTACATTTTACTGAATTGGGTTGTTTTTCTATCGATAATTTAAACTTTATAGGCACCTTAATTTACTTACCGGACTGTGATTTCTATTGCCATATTAGTTAAAAACCGTAATTAATTGTAAGTTCCAATATTCTACATTTTACTTTTTTCCTTCGTTAGTTTTCAAAGATTATCTAATATTTAACATAGAACTCATAGAAGTAACCTCGAATTATGAAAACCGTGCACCTGATCTGCTTTTTAGCATTTTGTTTTATGATAATATATAAAAATAATAATAAATACCTAGCTATTATGTATTACATTATAAGCCTCACTTGTTTGCAAATAAAAAGTCAATACGAATTGTAATTATTAGAAAAGCGTATGCATTAATGTTTCAGATCATGGATAAACTTTTGTCTGTATTATAAAACTAAAATGACTAATGTTTCATTATGAAAATAAATCATGATCGTTTTCAATGATCAAGCGTAAAAGACAGTTAATACCGACAAACCGTCAGAGTGGCTCTGTTGGCGTTTACTTTTGCATTGAAATAAATGCATAAAATCCATTGATTATTAGTATTATATGTATGCTACATATAATTGAACTTGCATTAAAACATACATTCTAGCTTTTACAGTTAAGTGCACGAAAAACCATAAAATACCACAAGCAAATATTTGATTAATGACTACATTCCTCCCATTTGGGTCTGTAAAGAATAAAAGTAGAAAATCGGCATGCTCTGTCAGTTATGCTCCATTTCATTTTGTTTAAAAGAAAAATTATGGTACACTTGCCAATGACAATTTACTCATTTGTTAGTCACAGGCACCTGTTAGTACGTACAATATGGAAATCAGTGTCAATTGAAGGGATTGAGTTGATAAATTACCAGTCAATTTAAAGAAATTCTCGTGAACTTGTTAAACATTAGAAAAGGGTGAAGGCTTCTAGGAATTTGATAACAAGGATGCACATATGTATAGTCACAAATAACAAGGTGAAGTACTTTCTTCATTATGTTTCGACACATAGGTTTTTTACATCTAGCTCGAAATGGCCGTGGAAGAGGCTAACTCAAATGGTCAGTAAAATTTTCTCGCACACCGTAAATATTCCAAGTCATAATTAACCCATAAACATTGCATTAAATATTTTGATCGTTTGATTTGTTGTCTATATAGGCTTATCTAGCAATATTTTCCTTCCTAGTGCTTGTACCTTTAAAACTTTTTCTCCATAATGTACCATTACGGAGTACATCACACTTACTTTCTTCCGTTTCCTCATCAAGGATCCTAGATAAAGAAAATTTTCAATGGCTAATGAACAATGAAACTACATGCATCAAGGAGCAAAACACTTCCAAAATATTGGTAATATTGGTCCATACAGCCAGAGACAATTTCCAGGAGAGAGAGTCAATTCGGGATACATGGGGCTCGCTGAAATCCCACAAAGATTGGTCACTCAGAGTAGTATTTCTTTTAGGAGAAGCAGAGGATGATGAATTATCAACCCGAATATCTGTTGAGTTCAAAGAGCACGGGGATATGGTAATGGGAAATTTTAAAGATACATACAAGAACTTGAGGTACAAGCATTTGATGGGATACAAATGGATTTTGGACTTTTGCCATGAGGCGACTTATGTATGGAAAGTGGATGACGATGTGTTTATTGACCCCTTGACTATTGTGGAATGGAGAAACAATGAAATTAATAATCATATTACTAATGGGCAATCCAAATTGATAGATTTCTACTGTCCCGTTACTGCCAATTCGGAACCGCAACGCGATCCAAGTTTGAAGTGGTTTGTGTCTCAAGATATTTGGCCACTGCGGGAGTTTCCGACTTACTGCAGTGGATGGGCGTACGGTATCAGTGTTCCATGGATAAGAAATATTTTCTCTATCAGTGAATCTGTCAACAATGCTCTTTGGATTGATGATGTCTTTGTTACAGGATTGCTTGTCCGTTTGGTAGATAAACTTCATGGGAAAGCACCTTACGTGAAAAATATTTGGCGCTATTCTACATTCAATTATGACCCAAAGAAAGTAACCTTCTGTTTAGATAAGGATCTAGGGATGAATGATCTACGCAAGACAGAAAGAAAATTTGGTGCATTCGGTCGATTGCTTAGAGGAAGTACCTTAGTGCGTGAAAACAAGTGCATTTGGAGTAATATAATTTCGGGAAAATGGGATGCTGTACGAGAATGAGAGTAAGATGTTGCATTGACTGTAATGTTAAATAAAGTTTTACACACGCATATAATTTTGCACTTCTTATTTATGTGCTTATGTGCTTGAGGAAACTGATGATATTCTGTGTGAGAAAGTAAATCTTTCCATGATTCCACACTATAGTTTTTGTAAACCTTTGACATTGCACTCATAAATCGACGAATGTTCTTTGCAAGTTGGAAGTTGAATAAGGTCAGAGTTTTTAACGGTTACTATAAAAACATCATGCGCGTAATATTATATGAAGACAATACGTTGTATGGAAAACAAGAAATTTGTGCATTTGACTCCAGCAACGTCACTTCACTGACAATTCCGTAAATCTTACTTTTGCAATGTGAAATGGACATTTTCATATAAAATCCAAATTATTTGCTTTTTATGACTTTTTTTGGTTAATTTTGCGAATACGCATAAAAAGCATGTTTTGAACTAGAAATAATACAATCAATTGCACACATATCTGATTTCCCTCAACCTAACCTAACCTAATTATTCATTGGCTTTACACAATGGCTTCGGCAATGGAGTGCCCTATTTGCTGTGGGGATATCATGGAAGCCCCTGCCAATGGTTCTTCGTCCCCACCGACTAAGAAATCGAAAACAAATGGAAATTCGCAGTCGCAGTCAGAGTCAGATTCGGTTTGCTTACCATGTGGGCATATGTTTCACAGGGAATGCATAATGAGTTGGTTCGCTCAAGGGAGTCGGACCCAAGGAAAGTACAGAAATGCGTATGAAAATAATACAAATATTTAATATTTCACGTAACCCATATCCATTGTCACATGTATTTACGTGGCTTTTCACTCCTACCGTCTTTGTTCATTAGACCCACATCAGGCACATGCCCAACATGTAGAAATGCAGTAACTGTTAAGCAACTCTACCCTGCATATCTGACGATGCCGAAGAATAGCAGTAGCAGTGCCCCAGCAGCTACTGCCCAAAATAATCCCAGCACCGGAAGTCAATCATCGTCGTCTTCTGGAAGTTCCTCTAGTGTGCCCACACCTGCAAGTGCAATAAAGACAAGAGCGACAAGCAGTTCATCTTGCACAAATGAGAGTTGTTGTGACATGCGAATGCTATTTGACTTGCTCGAGTAAACTAAACAAAATTCACAATTATGTAACCCGTATAACTTTACTAAAACCTCTATGTCGCAACTTAATCTGTAATTAGTTTTTCTACACTGTAGACAAGATTTCCAAGAATTGCAGAAAGAATTAAACGAAGAAAGAGCAAGAGCCGATTTTAATCAAGCCGTGGTCGATAGTTTCAACAATTCACCAGCAACTGCAAGGCAAGACTCAAACCACTCAAACCCACCTAATGATACGACTACAGAAAGCAAAACAGAGAACGCCAAGTCAGATTCAGAAGCTGAAGGTTCACCGAAAGAGTCTAGTTCCACTGAGAGATCAGGTACATTCGGTGGACTAACATTAACATGGACACGGTTGACCAAAAAAGAAGAAACAGAATCTGAACCTGAATTGGATGGTACAGGTACAACTAGTAGTGATGATGAGAGAGATGACTTCAGAGATTTTGATGATGACAGTGATGATGATTCATAGATTGTTGAAGGGATTAGATGGGATGGGATATCTTATTATCGCCACGCACAAATTGATTCCATATTTGTAACGATTTGTGGTTAATTTCCATAAATTCGCAAAATTGCAATTGTAGACTTCAAATAAACAGAAATTAGTGATCAAATCCATCTTTGAAAGTGAGTAAAACCGTTATTGAGAAGGAAACCATGTTCCAAACCACAAAAAGATATTGCGACTTCCGGAAGCGGAAAAATGGTAGAATCCCAATCCGCACAGGTCTCAACGAAGCCAATCTTAATCGATTGTACTTCCCTTTTAGTCTCCTTTTCCAAAATGTTTGAAATTCTATCGAGCACACATCAAAGTCACAAAATCGTGGGAATATGCATGAAAAAGCGAAAATTACGACAAAGCCCATTAAAATGGCTATTACATAGACAAATAGTGACACTGAATAGTATCCCACACACACAATGAAACAAACCAAGACTCCTCCAGCATATGCAAGAGCAAATAGAATTGGATATAGAATCAATGTCATTTCATCATGAAGAGTTGAAACTAGTTCAATTTGACGATATATTTTGTACACAAAGTGGAATTTCAAGGCGACTGTGAATTCATCAACTATTAGCCAAGTTTTCTGCGCTTTGTTTCTCACGTCGTTGGCCAGAATTGCTCGTTGTTTGACGAACGTTAGGGAAAATAGTTTTAATTGGAGGTTTAATATAATCATGAGAAAAGTGATGAATTGGTAGATATCCATGAATATGTGAACTAGAGTGATAGCTATCAGGACCCCGCGAATTATTTTTTCGCATAGAATTGACAGCAGAGATTTATCCGTGAATATACAATGATGAATTAAGTAGTCCAGAAGAAAATAGAGGGGTTCTGATGTCAGTGCATAAGGCAATATTAAAGCCGCTGCTGGGCTAAATACTACGCATAACTGCAAAACAGAGGGTATCATTATCATTGCACGTTCAACTTTAGGTAGTTTTCCTTGAAGCCTTGAAGGAACAAGAATGGCACCTATTAAAAATAAAAACATCAAAGCATTCAAAGATTATTTTATGCCAAAAAACTGCTATATGCATATAGTGTGTATATATTAAATTAAACCAACCCTTCGGTGATTTTCTGGCCAGATGAAAAATTCCATTTAGGCATTGACAAAAAACATCCTGATCAATCAGAGACATGATACTCAACACGTTACCAAATGAGGTTAGAATTGTTTCACCCAAAGAAACCACAGTTGTAAAAAACGTTATTTTAATCACTTTTAGAAGCGAGCATAGGATGAAACCTATAGCATGCAGAGCTACAGAAGTCATTATAAACGTTCCAAACGCCCACCCTTTTATTGAGGCTAGCGGATTTGCTTGTAGACGGAAAGCACGACGGTTCCATTGAAGAGGAGATCGATACCAAAATATAAACTGATATTGCTCGTGCTTTCTTAAATGTTTCCACAATGCTGATGGTATCATGTCCATGATCTTGTGTCAATCGTGTGTAGTGTGGTATATTTCAAGAAACCGAGTGTGTTTTAAGGTCGCTAAAGATAGCTATCAAGTTACAAAAAAA
>JAQIXW010001470.1:0-19231 GCA_034700685.1 Willowsia buskii | reverse complement strand
TGAATGGCAAATGATCGCTGAAGCTGTAACTGGGAATGGTGATGATGGTAATAATAAACTAGATAATAATTGCATTCATCATTTTTTTAAAACAATTCGTGTAAAAGTCCTAGTAAGTAGTCTGTGCATTCTAATTTTTCGAACATTTTTTAACATCTTGAATAGATGCCAAGATGAAGAAATGGTTCAAAAACATCAAGAAGCAGATACGTTATCGCCTCAATCAAGCTATAAGGAAGGGCATTATCACCCCAGAGAATCTCGAAGCGGAGAAGGACGATCGGTTGAAAATCATGTACGACCAACAACCCTACAAATTCTGGACTGAGGCTGAATATCTCACAAAATATCTTATCTGCGAACATAAAGAGCTTCAAGTGGAGTAAGAACCTGTTATCAAAAATTTGAATTAACGCATTCGTGAAATTTTCAACAATTTTAAAAATTGTCCTGTCTATTCCTTCTCAGTATTGATGGAATTTACACCCAACACGTTCCAGATGGAGAAGGAGGTATCAGCCAAAGGGCTTCGTCATCTCGGAAGGCTGCCGAATACAATGCACTACTGAGTGGAGTTTCGGGCTTCCAAGAATCCATGCCATGTGGAGCACTTCCCCCAATGCAACGACGATGCATTGCAGAGTTTGAGATGGAAAACGAAGAAGTCTTTGGAGGAGCAACATCTCAAGAAAGTTGCCATGGTCAAATGGGCGGTCCTGGTCAGTGCAAAAGTATTTATTCTGCGGCTGCAATAGTTGAAAATCAAATGGATGTTACTCCGGGGCCAACAGAGTTAGCCATGGTGAGTCATTTTTGTTATTGAACAAGCAAAAAGATCGTTATGTACCGCTTTAGTTAATTATTCTGTATTCAATATTTGTTAATATTTCATTCCTCATTTATTTACAGATAAAGCAAGAACCTGAAGAGCCTGAGGAACCTGAATATCAACACGGAGTCCTGTCTCTACTTGAACAAGAGCGTATACAACAGACCATTGATTCTCCCAGCTATATCCAGGAGTTCAAGCGAGAGCCAGATTGCCATTCACAACCAAAAGGAAATCCGCTGCAGTATTTGTTCGACCCAAAGAACCCTCACCATCAACGCTATCCTACACCAAGGGGAGAGGCATTTGGAATCTCTCAAGAGGATTTGGAGGGGCGCATCGAAGGATTCAAAAGTTTCCAAGTCTTCCTCGAGGAAAAAGTGATGAGGAGATCGGCTGCAGATCAAATGAAGTTTTTCCGACTTTTTTCAACTGTCGCTAGCTATGTGAGTGCTTGCTCTAATGAAAATCCATGTACAAGTGGAATGCCGCCGATGTCAGAACGGGAGATTGATAATTTCATCCAAAATTTCAAATTTTAGAGTGCGTTTTATACGAATTTTCTCTAATACCAAATATGTACTACTTATTTATTGCAATTATCACTTCATAATAATATGTAACAAGGTTAATTCAGATTGTACACCACATTCAATATTATTTCATTGCGTGCATGCAAATGTGTTTCTTTCCTTCATTCATGTAATGTAGTAGTGTTGATTGATTTTGCGCATTTATCTTTACCTTCTTATGATTATTCTTTTTGTCATATTTTCTTCAGAAAAATAAAGTTGATTTGTCATCAATCACTGTCTTTCTTAATTTTGAATTATTGGCTAATGCTTATTAAAGCTCAAGTGTTGACTTTCGATTATGATGGATTATAAAATGCATAAAAAATTCATGGTTTTTCTTTATCTCCATTTTTTAAACCCTTGTTTTAAATGTGCATTTTTACGTTAATCATGGTCCTACAAGGTCTCGAAGTTCCCTCCTGGTTCGGCTGGCTCACCGGCGTTTTCCTCTGGGTCCCTTGGGGTCCTCCCCAGTTAAAATCTTGGCTAACCCTCCTCACAATTCCAATTTTCCTCGCGATTAACACTCTCACCCAAGTCCTCTGGCTTGACGTTTTCTACCACTCGAGGGAATTTGAGAATGAAAAGTTACTCAAGCGAATTCTCCTTCAAGGTTTCAACCTCTTTGGAGTCATCTTCAACGCCTTTATCCGCCTCTTCTTTTATCTCCAAGCTCGCCATATTGTGGACTTTCTAAACACTTTGGAATTTTACCCAGTTTCAACGGTTCCAACAACCCTGCAAAAAACGCGTCGCTTATTTTCAATTCTTTGCTGGGTCTCACTCGGATTGAGACTCGCCACAGGAATATTTCTGGCTATCCAACTGTCCATGAGTATACCTGAAGGCTCCTGGTTTGAGAATTTGGGTCAATGGGGATACCTAATTTTGATGGGTGCTTTCGGTGTTCTCCCTCTGGTCGCCAGTTTCTATGTTGCATTTTCCTTCACAGTGGTCACTGCTGTGTATCTTGTCTGGATCTTTGAAGACTATGGGATACAAATTGAGCAGGCAATTAAAACAGCAAAACCATCAGGAGGGGGAGGTTCCAAGGGGGAGGAGTCTTGGAATCAGCAAAACAAGCTCTTCCTATATGTTCGGATGGATGGGCAGATGAAAGATCTTGTGAGGAGGTTTGAAGATATTCGGAATGTTTTTGAGTTATTTGATACGATTGTTAGTCCACTCCTCTTTTGCCTGATTGTGATGTCAACGACGAGTCTAATTCATGCGGCAAATTCTCTGCTGATTGAAGGAGGTGGGGGAGGCGGATGGCCTGGGGTGGCGAGCGATTCCTTCAATTTAGTATATCAACTGGTGCAACTGTTCCTCTTGCAGTTGGGGCAGGACACTTACGACAGAGTAGTAAAATCAATTCATAAAATTCATTTAGCATGTTTGAAGCTCGTTATCATAAAAGTTATTCATTAATTCATTTGCAGATAAGTGATCGTAAGGTTAAATTAACACGAATGGTGATGCTGATGAAGGATGGAGTACCAAAGTTCCAACTCGCAAATATCGTCGAGTCCTTGTGCGTTTGGCAATGGAAAATGACAGCATGGGGATTTTTCATCGTTGACAGGAGCCTGGTGTCGGGGGTAAACGTATAGTATAATTTTTTTTATTAAGGACTTTCTTCAAATTCAAAGTTATATGAAACACCAGCTATTTTTTATTTCTCTGGTCAGGTTTTCTCCACAATCATTGGCTATGTTGTCATCCTTTTCCAGTTGTACATGGAACAATAGTCAAAACATTTCAGCTGTCAGCCTTCTCCGAATTTAATAATTAATTAGCTTAAGATGTCCATTAGTTGTTTGCTTTACGAAATTCTGAATTACACAACTTTGATTGAAGATGTAAGTCATCATTTATGAGGCCTTTCTTTTTAGTTGTCAATGTCAATGTCAAAGTTGATAAATTATTTTGACCACGTAACTCAAAAGAACCCATACCAAACACTTTTCCATCTATTCCATAATAACTCGCTTGACGGTGAGTCTGGCAAAATATTTTTTTACAAGAAGCTTCTGCAAATTTTCAACCAAAAAAATGGTACTTCAAGGACTTCGGCACACCACTTACCTGGGCTGGATATCTGGCATCCTTCTTCTCAGATCGCCCCGTGGATTGCCAGAACCTTTCCGTAAAAGATCCCCATTTACAGTTTATATTTCGGTTATCTACTTCCTCAATCTTATCTTCCGCCTGGACTTTTACCTGATTCAGTCCTCAAATCTTCGGAACGAGTCAATGGTAGTAAAATTCTTAGATCTGAGCCTTCTCGTCGGCGAAACATGTTTCGATTTATTTTTCCGCTTGATATTTTTCTCCCGAGCAAAACTTGTTGCTAAATTCCTCAAATCTTTGGAGTCAGATATGAAAAAATTTGGACCATCGCTAGAGCTTGGGGAAAAGGACAGAAAGGACTGGAAAATGAGTGAACGTCTGGTTTGGTCAACTTTGGTGTTTCATATCGTCTCAGGGATTCTGGTGACCGTGTGGTTCAGTCGAATTCTAGCTGCCTCCTCGTCATCCACCTCAATACTCCTCGGTTTCCTTCCTCAGTCTTTGCATATAATTTTCTTCTACATTTTCGGCGAACTTCCTCTCACTTGCAGCATTGCAGTAACGTTCTCCATGGCAATCGTGACTACGTTCCATATTCTCTGGATATTCCATGACTTTTGCGACACCCTGGAACGTCAAATAAGCGTCCACAATGCATCCGTTGAGATGCAAGAGACCCAATTGGGATTTGCAAAAAATGCACTGGGAGAATTGTCGGATATTTCTGTTTTCTCCGTTACAGTTTCAGCAATGCAAAGTCATGGGAAGCCGATGGAAGCGCCTCTGGGAATGGACAAGTTGATTGGGAAGTTGGAACATTTGAAATTGGTGTGCAGCCAGTACGATAAGATTTGTGGACATCTTCTTCTTGGACTTATTGTGAGAGCGGTTTATGTACTGATAAGCGCAGCAAATTCGATACTATTGTATGATAACCCAAAGGATGAGCTTCAGAAAAAGGCGAAACATTGGCTGGATATGTTTACGTTTCCAACGGAACTGGTTCAATTGTGGCTGCTACCAATGGGGGCGGTGTTTCGAAGGAAGGTGAATGCGCGGAAGGAGAAGATTTCAAGGATGATAATTTTCATGACGAATTTGGACGCAAGGACAGACCTGAGGAATGTGATGACAGCGTTTACAGAATGGGACTGGACGCTGACAGGGGGACCTGGATTCTTTGTGGTTGATAGGTCACTACTTTCTGGGGTAATCTAAGAAACTAGTCCAATAATAATGATGATGATAAACAAACTGGTTTTTAATTAAACTTGTGATTGACTGCAGGTTGTATCCAGCTTGATGACATATGTCACCATAATCTTCCAGTTGAATGCTCCCTTGGATGATGATGATGAAATCGTAAACGATGAGTCTAAAAATATGACACAGCAGATTTTGTTTGAACGCTGAATTGTGACTTTTGTACGCATAATAAATCATTAATCTTGGTTTTTGATTGAGATAATATGATGTGTTACATGTTGTTTCATGGGTTTCGCATGATTCTGAAATTCAGACTCGGTTTGAATGAACTTTAATTGATACATAATCTGTATTTTAAATCACGATCCTAAATGCCTCCTGTACCAAAACAGATAAAGTGAAGTCTAAAGTAAGTGGCTCGTGTTACTTCAAATAAATTTGCGAGGTGCCAGGCAGTCTCCCAATGACTCAAAATTATGTTGTGTTTGCGTAACAAGTACGAAGTATGGACTTATTCTAGGCATACTCCAAAGATAAAGTTCAAAATATAGAGTTGGTCATCTTCATATTATCTTCAAATCATCATTGTTTTTCATTGTGTAATAGAGTTGTATCAGTAGGAATAATCGTACCAAATTAACAAACATAAATCAGTGATAATGCATATTGACCCTTTGCAGTTTCACATTTAATACAGCTACCAGCATCATTGACCATTGGTCATTCATCAGTTATACAGGTGATGACCAAAGGTGTAAAGTATCACCGCGATTTCAGATATTAAAAGCACTCCACTCCCACTCACTTTAGCAGCATAGACAAATCATATCACAATAGGTACCTTATAATGCCCGAAGCATCATTATCCAGCATTAAAAGGGTGACCATTTAGTGGTTTTCTTCTTCAGATCCGGATCCTGAGCATCAACCAAATGACGTCAACGATCGAGGTCCTAATCAATCTAATTTTATGTTACCTGTCAATATAGCATTAAGCATTATCACATCTTCACATTTCTCTTTGTAAATACGGTGTAATTTAAGTGAATTACAATGTAATTCACGACAAACACTTTCCGCTCCTCAGCAGTAAAAGGAAAAACACCGTAAACTTTTAAAAGCGTCGTTTGTTTACTGTATTAATTTTAAGCTATCTCAGCTTGCCCCGGCGGCAAACTTTAAGAATTAATACAGTTTTAATTGCATTTTCTTGTAATCGGTTCAGTCATTTCTCACTTCATATTCATCCAATCTAAACGGAAAGTCTGATTTTGTCATTTTGTTATTTTTGTTGCTTTGGAATGAAAATGTTGCTAAATGCTTCAAACAAACAAGCAGTTCATATTTTTCTTCTTTCAACTTATTTACGGTTGGCGCATGCAATGAATGAATGATGATATGATGGATTTGATGGGTTAAGCCTCCATATTATCCATCCATTATCTTATCTCCTATGAGCCACCGACCGTGGCCCTCGTATTTATTTGCTTGCTATCAAACCACAACTTTTTATTAGCAAGTTTAATTAACACTAAAGATATAAACTTGCTGAATTTGTTACCATTACATATTATTTGATTATTATCAACATCAATAGACAAAGCCACACAGGTAGACTAGGGCTCAAAAGCAGTACATACATAAATACATTCATTTCCTTTTGCCGTTTCCAAGCACTCAATAGCACAAACGTTTATAGCCGATACTGATGATCTCATCATAAATTGGCATTTGACCCATGCCTTCACAATTACTTACAGCTTAAATACAAAGCACTCATTTAGCTGTCAATGGAACTGTGTGGCAAAATAATAGAAATCTAATCCCATGTTTAATATATCCCATAATTCCATATAAAAAATTGACGTCAGGTTGAAAAAAATGTGCAAAATCTTAATCCTTCTTTATTAACTGTCCTGTCATACATCCATACGTGCAGTTTTCGTGTTCCTCACTGTCATCACATGCCTCGTTTGCTGGTGGTGTGGTGACGATAATGCTGCTTCCTAATTCCAGCGATGAAGGACATTTTTGGTCAACACGTTTTACATAATATAAAAAAATTATATTGAAGGGCAATCAGAGGAGGAGTAAACATGGACATTAAGCTACTCACTCACTCAATTCATTTCATTGAGAGAAACGAAAAGACTGAAAGAATATCTTGTTCCAATGAGCAATCCTTTAATCTGGAGATTTGAATTTTTACAACTTGGATTAAGTCTTATGATTTTTTATATCAGTTAGCATTGTTGTTGTGATTTAAGTTTTTGTTGAGTGCTAACAAATCATTGTGTTCATCAATGTTTTCTGAAGTATTCACCAAGCCAGTAGCAATTGCAGCATGGGCTGTCTGTGGAGCTTCAATCATACTGGTCATTGGAGTTTTCCTCTTTGTTATTCGGGAAGCGAAGAAGGCTAATCGGCGAGAAGAGGAGGAAGCCAGACAAAGTTCTTCGGCTGCGAGCAACAATAACAATTTAATAGTAGACTCTGGAATTGGAAGCTTTGTTGGAAGAGAAAGCCGAGAGTCGGATAGCAGCCCATCATTATTTGTGGTTGTGCCAGCGGTAGATGATCATGACATGGACGAAGAAAAATACCTTGGGGGTGATGCGCAACATATCCTGGAAAGCAGAAGCTCCGTCACAGAAATATTTATGAGGACAAACAAAAGCAATTCAGAAGGGGCAGTGAAAGCAAATCTGGAGAAAAAGAAGAAAAATACGAGGAAAAGTTTACTTCCGACTATTGTGTAGAAGATGAGGTGATGTGGAGTAAACCAAATGGAAGGGATGATCTCAAACCTTGAAGATTATGTGAGTTAATTATTGGTTGCATAATATGAAGAATAAAGAATGCAGTGACATTTTGATTATAATTGGCTACTAATTATCTATTTTAGAAAGTAAATGGCAGAGCAGAGGTATCCGAAGCGAGAAAAAAAAAGAACCGGAAACTTCAATGAGCACTCAAATGACTGATTAACTTTTAATTTTAGTACATGTATTTTTTTAACTAAAGACTTTTTATTTGCAATAAAATTCTTCTTACTAAACTACACTTAATCTTGTATGAATTCACATATTGTCTTTTAACTTGAAGAAGTAGATAATTATGCTAAGATAAATCCTTTACTTTGGCATAATATTGTGCATACCAGCACATCTACATAGCTAGACTTTTTCTTTTGCTGGTTGGTTATTGGTACTTGGGGTTGGCACTGGCACCCCAAACTTGACGTGAGCGTGAGGATCATGCTCATGATGATGTCCTGCAGCACCAATCAATAATCCTGCTCCAAGTGCACTCTTCAGTTTCGACCTGAGCTTGGCTGCCTTTGCTTTGTTTTCGATAAGCTTGGCAAGAGCCTTCATCGCTTGCTCCCTCTCCTTTTTAGCAACTTTCCCCGTGTTCACATCCAACTGGACAATAATGCTGAGCAAAACAGCCATAATCTTTTCCAAGTCGATGCATATTATTTCACCCTCCAGCATGTTTTGCTCGAGAGCGACAATCACTACATTGACGCGAAAATTTTAAACAAGCTAAATTGATATGCCAAACTTGTTGTGAATCATTTATTCCCCGCTTTTCAACTTACGGCTCACGTAAACCTGCATTTGTCGAGTGGAGGCTTTACGCAGTTTTGGAATCCTTAGAGGTCGTTGAGAAATGCAGACAAAATTGTTCTTCGAGAGGAGATCATAAACAGGAACAATATCCACCTCAGTGACCCCATCAAACGTTCCATTGAACTCGAGTGGATTATCCCTCAGTTTAAGCTCCTCCCTCAGTTCCTTCACACTCAACTCCAGATTTGCCACGATCACTGCCACAATCAAATTGGCAAAGACGAAGGCTCCCAGAGACACGGAGAAAATGAGGTAGAGCGCAATAATCACAAAAGATTTCTGGAAAAAGTGAAAAGTGAAAATCGTCAACTGTCAAAACTGCATTATATTTCTTTGCAGAAAGCAAATCTCACCGATTGTCTGTCATAACTGTTCAACACTTGCGCCCATCCATCCTGAGTCACACAAATGAACAGTACAATCCAAGCATCCAACGCATTAAGGAACCTTTGCGGAGTCAAGTCCTCAATGTCAAAAAGAATCACCGCCATCACGCTCAGTACCAACATGATAATCAACAGGACCAACAAAATGTTACCCATGTCCAGTCCACTCTTGATTACTGTATGGCTCACAATACTCAAACTGGTCATCGAGCTGACACACCTCAAACTTCTGAACGCTCTCACAACCTTCACAGCGATACCTGCAACGTCTCCATATTGCCCCAAAGGGATCACAGCGGCGAGCATGGTTAAAGTAATAATGGCAAAATCAAGTCGGTTCCAGGAGGTGGCCCAAAACAGACGAAAGTCGTAGATCCACTTGATGATCACCTCAAAGATAAAAACGCTGAGGATGATCATGTCCAAGAGCTCGAAAACAAAGTAGTATTTTTGGAGGTTGGGTATGGTAGCGAGCCCGATAAGAACAGCATTGACGAGGACGAGAAAGAGGATACCATGACGGAAGAAGGGACTTTGGAGGATGTCGTTGAGAAATGAGTGGAAAACGACTTTGTGATATTCGTAACTGTCGAGGTCAACGATATATGCGAAATGTTCCGTTTCTCGGATCAGAGTGCGGGCCTTTTGTCCATAGAAATAGGTTTCGCAGTGGGTGGCCACTTCGACATGGTAGAAGGGGTCATATTGGCGGGTCTTTTCTTCGTAGAGAAAACGGGAATCCCTCTTTTTCATGTGGGACCAGTTGCCTCCTTCGCCATCTTGAAGAAGGGAGAATCCAGAAGAGATTCGGGCACGACGCCCCCCGGGATGATGGAAATGGCGGCGGGCTTGGTTGTAGATGGAGGAATGGGAGGAATGCTTAGAACCCTTGAGAGAACTCAGAGAGTGCAGCGAGTGGATGGAGGCACGGCGGCCAGGGCGTGGCTTCGGTTTTTGAGGGGCTGCCTCATTTTCATCTAAGCCATGGGGAGGTGCCTCGAAGGCGGGATAACTTTCCCCTCGGATAACTTTCGGCTCTTGGAGGGTATCTGTGCCGGTGGCAGATTGGACTTCCACAGGATACTCCATTGCGATTTTTGTTCTACTGATTTTGCTTACGATTTCATTAACAAAGGTGCAAAATATTGCTTATCGCTTTCTGTATTTTTTGGTTTCGAGCATCCTGGAAAAAGAGTTTGGTATCCTTGGAATAGATGCATATACATATTTATCGGTAAATCCATCATTGTCAGAAGTGCAGCAGCGCAAACCAGCGTTGCTGAACTGCTCATTTATTGCATTTTGCTTCTCAGCAGATACTCCATTCCAGTAGTCCACTGTCCGTCAGCGTTCTTAAGTCGAGTCGAAGGACTTGAAGGAAACAGACAGAGATTTTTCTTGTGGAAAAAGTGGAGAGTGGAGAGGTCTTCTGCGTCCTGCTTCGTCTTCGTCTCTTCTTCTGCTACGCTCTACGCTGGAGTGTATGTGAGTGCATTTACTTGTCATCATGTGTGCTTTCATTCGTTTAGGGGCCATCTCTACATCATGTTATCAACAAATCCGGTGGCTTTGATAAAGTAGCTTATCACAGTTTATCTTTAATATTATTTTAAATGTTATGTAATTGATAGAAACTATGATTTTGATAAGGTGGGTGGTTAGGCGAAAAAACTTTATGTAACTGATTTGATGTAAATACATGAACGTGTGCATTTATACATGGCACTAGTCTAGTAATACTTACGGCTGCCTTGTTTTGTGTTTTAGTTTTGAGTCTTGTTTGTTGTGGTCTGTTGTGGTGTTCTCGTGTGCATCGGCAAACATTTTTTTAACTTCTATCTTCACTCCTGTTGAATTACTTTAATTGAGCTCAGTGCTGAAGACTCAAAATCTTTAAAGTTGGTTTTAAGCTTGATATTGTGTACTGCAAGTGCAAGCTCAGTGCAGTGCAGTAGTGGTGCCAGAGATGTCCAACAATGATTAAGACCATTGACGATCAAGAAGTGTGACAAAAATGTTGAAAAGTTAAAGTTCTGCTGTCTTAAACGAGGAGTTCCTCAGTTGTCAGTAAACTGTGACCACGAACTACACTGTAGGCACACAAATCCTCCTTCATGGAATAACAGACGAAACGACTTACGTGGATTTGGCTATGGATTAGCTCGTAATTGATTAGTGATTAGTAAGGCAAGGTTCAAGACAAAAAGTTAGACTAACTAATGAACTTTTTCAAAAATGACTGAGGAACGTGTCGGCAAGAAAAAGACGCAAGTTAGCTTTACAATCAGAGCAGAGAAGGAACCAAGGTAAGGAATCAAAATCATCGAATCATTGAAAATCAAAAGTGGTTCTTGAAAATCAACTCAAATCCATATTCAATATTTATGCGGTATTTCTAATTGGTCATCGGTTTCTCTCAATCAATCCACAGGCACCACTCTGGAATATCCAGTATCAAATATGACGCCACTACAGACAGGTATTCCAGGAACTTAAATAGATTCGTTGCTCAGTTTTCCGTCTGCTTAAGGACCCTTCCTTTCTATATCTTGGTACAATCCGCTTTTGCATTTTCTCCATAATTTACCTTCTTGCTGGATTCATTATTTCAGAGTTCACTCAGCAGGCCGTGACGGTGTCATCAGGACGTGGAGTGTGGGCAAAGGACAAATCAGATTCATTCACGCCATGGAGCACCACACTGACTGGGTCAATGACATTATCCTCACAAGCACAGGGAAAAACAGTTAGTAAAATTGTCAGATTAATCATTTAATTTGCTCCTCTGTAATATATATGCCTTAACTTACACCTGAACCTATCAAATTGTTGTTTCAGTTATGTCTGGAAGTAACGACTGTACAGTAAAGTTATGGAATGCCCAGAAAGGTTTCTGTATGTCCACCTTACGAACCCATAAGGATTACGTTAGAGCTTTGGCCTATTCCAAAGAAAAGGAAATGGTTGCCTCGGCAGGATTCGATCGTGCAATATACCTATGGGATGTTAATACCCTCACAGCCCTTACAGCAACTAAAAATACAGTTACAAGTTAGTTTAATGAATAAATAGAATTTAAAAATTGATTTTTATCATTTTTTTTACTGATTGATTTTTTTTTCAACTTTGTTCCGTAGCGGCTGCTCTGACAGGATCCAAAAACAGTATCTATAGTCTTGCCATGAGTCCTGATGGCAACACACTCGTTTCCGGTTCCACAGAAAAGGTCCTTCGCGTTTGGGACACTCGACGCTACATCAAAACAATGAAGCTAAAGGGACACGCGGATAACGTGAAGGCGCTAATTCTCAATTGGGATGGCTCACAATGTCTTTCAGGTAGCTCAGATGGGAATATCAAACTGTGGGCGCTAGGACAACAGCAGTGTATACAAACGATACGATGTCACACATCAGGCGTTTGGGCCCTTGCTGCCCCAGAGTCATTCCATTTTGTAGTTTCCGGAGGAAAGGATTGTCGACTTCAGTTTACCGATCTCCGTAACAATAACTGTCATTCCACATTGATTGCGGCAGAGTCCCATCCAATTCTGAGCTTGTGCCTGTCCCCAGACCTGACTATGGTCTGGGTAGGGACCACCGACTCTACTATTCGCGCTTGGCCGCTACCTCAAATTCATGGGGAGGGATATGGTAAAAATAAATATTTTAAAAGTTTGATTGCATAAAACTGCAGGTTTTTCATTTCCGTTTTTTACTTCCGTAGTGTCAGATGAGGAGTACGCAGGCCAAGCCCTGATGGAGATTGAAGGGGCACCAGCAATCAAACAGTTTGCTATCCTCAGTGACAAACGTCACATTTTAACCAAAGATACCAAAGGTCATGTTCACTTGTACGATGCACTGATGGCAAGCAAGGTAGAGGACCTAGGTCCGTCCGACTTTGACGAGGAGGTGAAGAAGCGGTCCAAACCTATTTATGTTCCTTCTTGGTTTAGTGTCGGCCTACACACTGCTGTAAGTAGTTTTCGCACTTTTTTGCAAATCACTAAAGTTACAATATAAGCAAAAACCTTTACCTACTTTTGTTTGTTCTCCAGATGGTAACCATCCATCTCGCTCAAGATGAAAATGACTGCTTAGGAGCCTGGGTATCCGCCAAGGACGTCGGCCTCATTCCTGAAGACTCTGACCAAGATCAAAAGGTCAACTACGGAAGACTACTCCTGCAAGCGTTATTTGAAGAGTGGAAGCGGTACTCTGTAACGGATCAGCAGCCCCCGTTGGAACCCCCTGTAAACGGCTTCTTCAGTGTGTCTGGGCACACGCCGTGTGTTATTGGGGAGCAAGGAGGCAAAACAATGTATCGGTTCTTAGTTCGAGATGCGGGGGGTGAAGCCGAAAGGGCTTGCTTATCAGAGGCGATTCCTCAGTGGGTAGCGGAACAAATTCTAGATGATGGCCAGCCTCCAAAGTTTATCAAAATCCTGTTTTTCCTTACGCCACATACGATGAACGGGAAAAGTTTGAAAAAGTATGGGTGATGTAAAACGAATCTGTATATAATGGATCTATGAATTTTCTGGAACAGAGTAAATATTAATTATTATTAATATTTTATTATTCTCAGGGAACGTCTTTTCGCCAATGATTTCATTTCCATGCGTAAAGTGATGGAACACGTTCTCGAGAAAATCGAGGAGGAAAATCCTCAGTCGACGACGGGGAGCGTGAGCGGAGCAGAAGTTCCTGCGGAAGAAAGGGTACGCCTGTACTGCCTTGACACGTTACTTAAGCCTGACATGGACCTCCGAACGGTGCGACACATGTTATGGAAGGGACCCGGGGATTTAGTCATTACCTATTCTATCATCAAGGCTGAGAGACTATCGTTATAAATAGATATATATTATATATAATTTTTAATTGTGAATATTTAACCAACTATTAAAACTCCACCTATGACCTGTACAAGCAAATATTTTGCTGCTATCGCGTTTATAGAGTAGAAACAATTTGTTATAGTGGCATACCAAAAAGAAATTAAATTAAACCTTGGTTTTTAAAGTAACTTTTAAATTTTTATTCATATATTTTTTATCCTTATTATATTTTTAGAAATAACGACTATCAGATCTAAATATAAATATTATCAAATCATAACAATCAACTCATACAAAAATCCCTTAAATAATTCCCTTTTTGCTAAGCTAATTCATAATTTATCTCAAAACCGTTGACCAAATCCTTGATTCTGATTTTGATTCTGGTGATTGGGATTTTGCTGATGGTAATGCTGATGCATCATCGAATTTCCCGAGTGTTGCATATGATTTCCCGAAGGTCCATGATTCCCATGTCCCTGACCTTGATGACCGTGCTGGCCGGTCATGCCGTAACCTCCACCTGCTCCGCCATGATTATGGTTTCCAGGCTGGTTGCCAGACTGGTGTCCATGTCCACCCTGTTGTCCAGTATTGCTCTGGTCCATTCCTGAAGGATTTTGTCCTTGGTGGCCTGGGTGTCCCATGCGGATTCTTTTGGGGTCGGGAGGACCATTGTTTCCCTGGTTTTGGGACTGTTGTTGTTGTTGATGGACTTGCTGCTGCTGCTGTTGAACAGTCTGTTGGGGTTGGGGTGGACGCTGCTGCATCTTGTTTTCAGTCTTTTCCTCTTGCTTTGCTACTTTCACTTGATCATCGTCAGTGAGAAATTCTCGCTTTGGGTAGGGAATGGGACATCCGGCGAATACGTCTGCGGTTGGGAGAGGATCTTCAGAAAAGTAGGGGTCCATCAGGGCTTGCTCGGATGTGATTCGTTTTGTGGGGTCCATGAGCAACAATTTTTGCAGCTGAAATTATAATAAGAGACAATTATACATTTACAGCTCAGTCTCAATTTATGCTTATCACTTGCTAATAACAAATAACTTACCAGAAGGAATGCTTTAGATTCAGGTTTGATTTTGTGACGATCCATGTACTTGATCAAACTACAGTTTTGGTAGTTTGTTCGCTTAAAGTCTTTCAGAAGGGTAGGATGCTCTGGCATTTTACGAATATCCTCCCACTCCTTGTCTTGAGGGAAGCCCATCACATTAAAAATTCTGTAAAAAGAAAATATTTAAAGAATTCCAATCCAATTTTAGAGACGAGTACTAAAGATTGCTTACATTAGGGAAATATAGCTTTTTACAAACCTGTCTAATTGATCATGATGATAAGGATTCGAAGTTTTTATATCTTCTTGTCTGCAGTGAAAAATTGGTTCACTTGTCTGAAAGTCCCAGGAAACAAACACAGCGATAATTAATTAAAGCATAATATTAGAGCATCGGCTAAAAAGGAAACTCTAAATGCTTACCAAAAGTTCAGCAAAGATACAACCAATTGCCCAAATATCTAAAGGAATAATTAAAATTCACGTTCTTATTTCCTAGTTCAATTTAATGCGAGTTCAAATTACCCAAAGTTGACATTTGCGGAAACGATTTTTTTTAAACTACGCACCAATAGCTTTAGTATAGTGCCTAGCTCCTAAAAGTAGTTCCGGGGCACGATACCAAAAAGTAACTACGACAGGATCCAAATCTGCCAAAGGTTTCAACGGTGAGTTGAATAATCGAGCAAAGCCCATATCTGCAATTTTTACACGCCCTCGTTCCGGTCCCTCACCCATCACCAAGATATTAGCTGGTTTCTATAGTAACAGAACAAAATGATTACCAAATATTGAACTTTTTCGAGGTTCTTTGAAATCTTTCCTATTCTTCATACCAAATCTCTATGGAGAACCCAATTGTCGTGAAGGTAATGAATTCCCTGGAGAATCTGGTGCAGAAGTGATTTCACCATTCCTTTCGGAACCATCACAGACTTTTTTGAAGCTTTCGCAGCTCGATGATACTTGATAATATGCCACAGGTCATGTTCCGCGTAGTCAAACAAGAGCCAAACTTTCCTATCATTATGAGACAGGAACACCTTCTGCAGGCAGATTACATTCGGATTTTTCAGCTCACGCAGTAACTGTAAATTGGAGAAAATAATATTACAATTTTTTTTACATAAAGTCCTACACTGAGTAATAAGTTTTAAAATTTTAAATAGCTTTGCATAATTTCAGTTGTCAGTTTTCTCACCGCTATTTCACGACATGCAGACATAGACAAACCAGTCCCTTCAATTTGCTTCAAGGCATAGTCCCTGTTATCGTTTCGTCCATTCGTAGGATTCGGCACCCTTCAATTACCAATTATATGAAAGTTAAATATCAAATATAGCACCCTTCTCCACAAATGTAAGTATAATACTTTGACCAGTGTCCTTACCCGTCCTTTCTACGAGCTTTGTACACATGACCGTAGGTTCCTCTGCCCACTTTACAACCTTCGTAATCAAACCAGTCTTCCACTTTCACTCTCTCATTCGACGTTTTTAACTTGAACTCGTAATCCATCATCTGAAAGCCTAAAAATGTAACTACCCGGGTGAGAATATAAAGATTTATGGACCGGAAAGTGAAGCCTTCTTTAAAGTTAGTATACTTTAATCACGTTTGCTGTTTGTCTTTGTTAAAAAAGAACAAAGAAGAATGAAACGGTGGAAGGGAATGTTGAATTTATTTTATTGTCACTGCAAAAGCAAAACCCTGATAACTGCAGATCTAGTTAATTACGTTACACCTTTTCTAGAATAATATATAAACACGAACGTGCTCACAATAATTATTATTTATTTAGATAATTAGTTAAGATCTGTCATTCTTTCAATAAATCCAAACATTGAACAGGTGAGCTGGGAGAAAACATTACTCAAATCAAAACATTGATTGCCTGACTGCATGCTAGAGAGAAGGCGAATGTACCGACATTATGGAGCCATTCATTCCACTCTTGTGTTTCGTTGCAGATCGGAAGGTGGGTGGAAAGCGCCATTTAATTTCAACTTTCATACGCGAATGACCCCATATCCAAATAGTGCATGAATGTACACGCACAACAACAACAACGCAGCGGAAAAGTAAAAGCACGTAAAAGCAAGCCACAGAAAAAAGCAGAGAGCAAAATGCATCAAAAACAGTGTCCAGCTCAGCCAGTCAATGTCCAGAAATCACTCTATCAGATGGATTATCAAAAAAGCTGAGCAAAGAAAACGGCTTGGCGATAAGATAAGGATAAGCACGAGACGAGAGTCCGTGTGACTAACTTAGGAGATTCGAAGAGGAACCTTAAGGAAAGGGAGTTGAAATATTAATGCTCTGTTTAAGTGGTTCGTGGCTAAATATTAATTAAATATAATCTTTGGTTTTTTGCGTTTTAAATCGAGATAACAGGATGAACTACTTTAATATTTTAAATTTTAACGTTTTTTACAGGAAGGAAAAAAAGTTTGGAGGAGAAGAGTTAAAAGAAGGACTAAATGACAAATGACATGTACAATTCAGTGAGCGGAATAGCGTTTCCTTAGTGCAGTTGTTATACGACTAGTGGTTATCTATACACAGGAAAATGAAGAAATACCAGCAATTACTGATTGTGTCCCTGGGACTTGTCAGTTTCATTTGTTTCCTCATCTACAAGCACGAGTACGACAGGCTTCGAAACGTGCTGGAAGTACTGGAGGTGTTTGGATCCCCTCCATCCCCTGGAGGTAGTCAAAACGTCGGTGCCCTTCGTTCTCATCCATTAGAAGTGAATCATAACCCAGCATTAGGTGCTGGCTCAATCAACGAGCTAAACTTGGGTGGAGGAGGTGGCAATAATGCTCAGCTAGTTTATGATGCGAAAAACGATCCTGGCAATCCACCGCTTTTTGAGGACACGTTTGTTTTGAAGAATGGACACGGTGTGAGACCACCGGACAATGAGGAGGGTGGTGGTGTTGGAGGGGGAGGATTAGGCGATGACAAGGGGAGAAACAACAAGGGCAATGTGATTCAGAGCCCGATGCAGCAAGGCCAAGGGAGTGGTGAAGTGGTTGATAACATGATTGACGAAGGAGGAGGCGGTGGCGGAGTCATGGGAAAGTTTGGTGCTTTGAAGGCAAATAAGAAATCTGCACAACGGCAGCTACCAGACAGTATATTTAAGGAAAAGCAACAACCCATTAAAGAGCAAGGCAACAATGAGGTGTAGCAAATAATCAGATTTTCATGCATTCTTTGTAAAATAGTCAGTTAGTCATTGTTAATTTCTGTTGTTATTTTGTGGGCATTCAATCAGTAACCTTTAATGTAAGTTTTAATTAATATGACAGGCATACTGGTCGCAGTAGATCTTAAATGAGCTGGACAATGACAATTTTGCAATATACGTCGATAACCCTTAAACCCTTTTTGATAGTATTTTCAGTGTGTCAGTAAATAAGCTTATCTAAGAAACTTGAGGATTAAGTAGAAGTAGAAGTATAATTATCTCCTTTTTTAAGTACATATCTCACTAATACATTTTTGAATGTTATTTATCTAGAGAAAAATGTTGTGTGTGTAAAAAAAAGTTATGGCTCATTCATCGTTGCCTTAAAAAACGAAGAACAAAAATTATTCTACCAGCTTGTTATTTCATCATTAATTGTACATTGATTGTGTAGGTAAATACGTAGTCTAAACGGAGTGAATGCATTATCTCGTTTTTTTCTTTGTGTGCAGGGTGTGTTGACTTGAGAGTCCGAATGAGAGTATAGGAATAAGTAGTAGTAATAATTTCTAAGGACACCAATTTTGTAAAGACTTTTCATCGATTTTGCAACGATTTTAATTACGTAGACAGTCTAAACAATCACCTTAATTTTTTGAGCAGCTAAAATAAACAGTGTCTACACGTAAATAACGTAGGGAATTTCTCCGAAAAAACGTTTTAAAAATCTACCACGCGCGTAAATACGAATAATTATTGCCCACCAGGTATCACGATTCGTAAATAATTAACACATTGAAATCCCGATTTTTGATTTACATTGATCATGAAAAGATAATGACAATAAATAAGGGTGACTTACTTAATTAGGTGAATTATTAATTATTCAGTCAGATAAGTAATAAGTTGTTCTCTCCTGAGTTAGTGAAACGTAACCAAGAACGAAAATGATTATACTTTAGGTTGTTCTAAATTAATTTGATAAGAATATGTATCAATCATTTTATTATGTATACTATCACTGATAAATTACTACACACTTCTATTGAGATTACTATTTTGTTCGTTTACACACGTAAATAGTTATGAAAAAAGACAGCACCAGAAAAAACCGAAGGAGGAGTCGGTAATCAGCAAAGTTTATTTGCACGACTTGGGGAAAGCCAATCCAAATATTTTTTATTGGTTCGTTTAAACGAATCGTGCCAAAATCTTCTTGGGATTATTCTCGTTGTTAAGTATACTATTACCAAACCATTGAATTATCATAAAATGTTTTAAGTCGTAAATGAGATTATTAATGTTGTAAATCGTACCCATACCCATACTATTATCCATTGTTGACTTTACTTTCGTATGATAAGGGACTATTTGTTGAATAAAGATGACCGTTGATATTATGATTATCATTATACGGTTTCATACAAATAC
>JAQIXW010001469.1:0-19236 GCA_034700685.1 Willowsia buskii | reverse complement strand
TCATGTTCTCTTGATTCATGCAATTAGTAATGTTCACCACGACTTCCCCAGTCCAATAATCTAATCCATTTCGATAATTGAGGATGAACGGTTTGTTTTAGGCATCTCTACTCACGCGATAATTTGTGGAAAAGGAAAGCCTTTCCGTTCCATCCAATATTTTATTATTATAATAATTATTATCGACTACTTGATTGACAAAACTTTTTCCCCTCCTACTGAATCGTCAAAATCGCTAGTAGGTACAATTTATGTACACATTGTACTTTGTACTTCCCCTCCTTTCCAAACCTCCTCCACCAAAAATTTCGTGTAGTAACAATTTTGTTAAATCAATATTATATATTGTCACTCATCAGGAAAGTACGCAGCACTTCATTTTTACCTGCATTAGCGTATTTTTATAATAATGCAAACAAGCAGTACAAAACACACCTATTTATCTTTACATATCTGACAGTTATTCAGGGAAACCTGTCACTGTATGAATGAATGCTCCATTTTTTCTCGATAAGCCATCCCATTATAGTTAATTCTCACACATCAAAATCTCATTTTGCACTAGTGTAAAAATCAATCTATCATCAAAAAAACGTTTCATCATAACACGAACTATATCCATGAATATGAAGCACGCGTATTCACACACAGTAAAATTGGAAACGCAATAATTTCTGATGATAAATAATGAATGATATAGGATTTGTTAACGCTATACTTATATTTTTTTTTGAAAAGGGACATGAAAATAAGTAAAGCCATGCATTTCGTGCTTTATCGAGGTCACAAATTTTTGCTGCAAAGCTCTATATTGGATTTTTTATATATGTATCAAACCAAGTTAACTTTGATAGCGAGAATAATGTGATGATGTAGCATTTTCCATTATCTTTTTATGTACATTCGCTGCTTACTATATATTCATACTATTATAATGTCGCTTTTTTAGAAGAAAATGATGGCACTGATAGTACCAAACCAAGTTGTATGAAGAATGGGAAGGGAAGGAGAGAGCAATTTTCATTATATATTTGGTAAACTTTTTTTGTCACGCACACAGTTTGTAATGGTTGGTTTGATGCAGAGCCAGAGAGAGCCCCTAAAAAATACGCAGAGATAGACGATCAACAACAAACAAAACCAAACAAACAGGGCAGGGAATAGATAAAAAAGCTGAAAAGCCTAGGCTGATGGGCAGAATGAGCATATTATTAAATGCACTTTAAGTTAAGTAGTTAGTCGGTATTGTGTCATCATTCTTGTCTCATGTGGAGCCATATTACTAGGTTGTAGGTAGTTTTTTTTATTGTGTTGAAAACGGTGGATGAGAGGAGGAGATGGGGGAACTGAAGACTATTTTGAGATTTTTAATCCTTTCAGAGAAAAAACTAAAGCTGTCTTAAAAATACCCCGAGCAAATGCAGAGCTCTAAGAGAGGCAGTAGCAGAAAATATGCCAAATATGTAGTTTTCTCTAATGAATAGTAAAGTTAAAAAAGAATGTCATTGTCTCTTTGACGGGTGTACATTAATAGACACTTGGTTTTTTACAGTGCATAAAAAACACATACTTCATATACCTATGTGGAAAGTGGAATGATTGTGTGCATTTGTGTGTGTGTGGATCTCTTATTCCTCCTCTTTCATTTAATTAGTCATTCTCTGTGAACCCATCTAACTGAACAGTTCTCTCTAAATTAAACTGTGGCAGCAGATTTTCTGCTTGTGAGTTTTATATGTCATTTGGCTGAGTAGACAGCGGTATAGGCGATGTAACAAAAGCCATAAGCATAAGCAACAGCTAGAGGCTTAGAGGGGAAACGTTTCCGACTATTTAGGCTTGATGATAACAAAAAAACATAACAGTAACAGTAGTGCAGCAGAACAGTTTTTAGTTTAATGATTTTGTTAACCAAATTACCACCTGTTGTCGCTAGCTGCTGTTGTTTATCTCTGGTTTCACTGTGCAGTTTCGTTTCATCATCTTATGTCACACCATATCAGCATCTCTCTCTCTCTAAATCTTCTTGCCACATCATCACCATTTTTATCTCGACTAAACATAATTGAAAAGCCTAGTTTCTTCAAAGAACAGGCATTGTGCTTGGAACAATAGCATTGTGTATAGTGCAGGGTTTAACTTTTGAATGGGTTGGAAATTGGAAAAGGAAGCCACATAAAATTAATCGAAAAAGTTTTGAGTGCTCATTTTATAAAGTTTGGAAACTGTTGAAACTTTATTTGTGTATTTGTTTTTGTGTTATAAACAGGAAGGACGTGAAAGACAAGTTTTAATTGTGTTGTAGTTATCAAAATGATGCACAGTGAAGACAGCACGCAAGACTCGGTAAATTCTCAAAACATGGGTAGCGTGAATGGAGGTACAGATGACGGTTTTGCCTACGTCCAGCAAGCAGACGACTCCTCCCAATCTACAGAACTTCCAGGGGGTAAGCAACTGAATGACGATGCCTGTGACGGAATGGCATATTCCATGCAAGACTACTATAACCAAATGGGATTCTCGAACGCGACCGGTGTTGCCATGGCTGGTTTGGAGTCGGACGACAATGAAAATTCAAACAGCAGCAGAGGTTTCATTAGCGCAGATGATCCCCAAGCTCAAGCATATGCGGAAATGATGCTACAAATGCAACAGCAACAACAACAACCGCCACCACCAGTTCCTGTAGCTCCACCAGTTTTGGAAGACGGAAGTAACGGCTTCAACAATAACGACACAAGAGATTCAAGTAATAGTGCGTCTCAGAATCCCGACAGTGTACACAGTAACGGTGGTGCTATTCAGGCGGAAATGATGATGATGGAGAATTCTGGACAAGCAAGTTTGACTCTGGAGGATTCCTCCGAGTTGGGTGGTGCTACAGCAAAGAGAAAGTTGGAAGATGTGGTGGAGGAGGAAAGTGAAAGCAATGCCAGCGCTGTGGCAAATAATTTGGACGGAGATGGGTCAAATTCAGCTGTAGGATCTCCTACTGGTCCAACGCCTGCTAAGAAAGCGTTGCTGGAAATTAATGTGAGAAAGTTGCTTCCTGATTTGGAGAAACATTGGAAGCCCGTGGAGGACGATCCTAATGATTTTCAAGCTTGGACGTTTTTGCTGCAGTATGTTGATCAGGAGGTAAGCAAATAACAAAATCAAAAGTGCATTTGAATATTATTTAATGTAATTTTAAATGAGGCAGTTAATTAATTTTCTTGCCCTTTCCTCAGAATGAGCTACTCGCTGCTCGAGAGGCATACGACGCCTTTCTCTCACGCTACCCGTATTGCTACGGGTATTGGAAAAAGTACGCTGATTATGAGAAGCGGAAGGGATCCGCTGAAGACTGCGAAAAGGTAAACTATTTTCATCGGATTTTCTCTCCGCTTTATAAGAAGCGAGCATCAATTGCCACTTGTAAAACAATATTATTTACTATTTATTATTAATACCGCACTATTATCTATACTAAACAATTATTCAAAAAAAACTTAAAAAGGTTCCTTTATGTACCGACTCTACTAGGCAATTTTAAACAAAAATTTTTTGTAGCCAACTTGACTACTCACTTCATAATTGAAGGAGAGAGAGATGAAAATTGAAAGCGCAAATGAATGCAATTCTCTCGAGCTGTGTGTGTCTGTCAGAATCCGCTACATTCACATTCTCATTCAAAATGGGTATCACATTGAAACAAAGAAGTATTATCTATATTATATATTTATTATCCACATTAATAATTATAATAACACATCAAAAATATCGGTATTTTTTCTATATTTTTTAATTTACTGTTTGAACCTCTGGGACAAAAATATCTGGCATTAGTGTTATATGGTACAAATTTTTAGCTTGTTCCAACATTCCATGAAAATTGAGAGAAGGGCGAGAAGAGAGAGAGAGAGAAAGCTTCTTCTGTGTTCCAAGTGGGTCAAGCAGGTTCCGATGGTCGGATAATCGCACGCAACTCTGCCATCCAATGCCACCCATATTGTTCGTTCATCACTACTACCCTTTAAAAAAATCCAATATATTTTAACAAAAATTCCATACCAAAAAATATATTTATTTGTTATATACTTAATTACTTTCTCTGTACCTTTTCATTTTTTGTACGTTCGCACGTCATCATCGGTAGCCGTGTTTCGCTCTGGCCAAAAATTTGCTCAACGCCATCTCAGAATCTTCACAAAAATATTATATACAATTTAAAAATATTTATTATTCTTATATTGTTATAATAATATGTACTGTTATTTTTCAATATATATTTTGTACCTCTAGTTTTGTACTTTCCAAAAACAAACCTTTAAAAAATTGTACTTAAAAAGAAAGCATATACTTGTTAATGTGGATTTTCTCTTTTTATGAAAAGATCATTTTCTGAAGTGTTGTCTACTTTTTTGTTCTGTTCTTTTTTTGTAAAACAATCGAATAGGTTGTGAGGAGAAGAAAAAGGATGAAAGTAGAGTGGATAGTGGATATAGTAGAGTTTGCGCTGTAAAAATATCTGAACAAATTGTTGAAAGATTTAAGTGGATCGTTCAGAAAATGATCTTTAACAGGAGCATTTTTGCAATGCACAGACACATCATAATTGTGAGATGATGCGTATGATGTAACGTGCCAACAGCAGGTATGAATCACAGAAAAAAACGGTACATCAAAAAGAATACAAAAATATCTAATTATATATCTATATAATCTCTTTTATTGTTTATTTATATATCTCTATATATCTATAAGAAGCATTGAGTTTTTTATTATTTAAGACAAGTATATATACAAGTGCAAAAATATATACAGCGGCTTTAGCGAAATGATATGATTTTTTGTTAGGCATGCTATATGCAAGTCTACAAAATGGGGGATTTTATTGATTAATGTGGGGTCCTTTTTGTTTCTTTCGTTTTTCGAAACTATTTTTTATAGGTTTTCCGAAGGGGCCTTGCTGCTATCTCGCTGAGTGTTGATCTTTGGATCCACTATCTGAATTATTGTAAGGCGGCTCATGGCACACAGCCGGATTACATACGAAGCCAGTATGAAGCGGCGACATTGGCTTGTGGGTTGGAGTTCAGGTAAGATAATTGGTGATGGAAGAGTGTAAAAAAATTATCCATGTTTATAAGAAAGATGTGTTAATTTGTTTGCTTTATGTGTTTATTTTTGTGAAATAGGTCAGACAAGCTATGGGAGCATTTTCTGCAATGGGAGGTGGAGCTAAATGATCTCCGCAATGTGCTGGGTGTGTATGACAAAATTATTCGTACTCCGACACAGAAATATATGGACCACTTCCAAAGCTTGAAAGATTTTATACAGAAACACGCTCCGGAAGATATCCTGAGTTCAGAGGAATACGCGGAGATAAAGGGTTTGGTTCAATCGGAAGCACCGGAAGAACTGGAGGGTGATGTAAGTTGTAAATTACATAACTTGTAATCATTTTTGGAATGGGGAGCATGAAATGACTTACCTACATTTCGAATTTTTGTGTAAGTACTCATAATGAATTTGTGTTTTCTATGCAGGAGCTGATTGAGAAAATCCGTGAAAAGATTATTGAGAAGAGAACCGTGGCCCACAAGGCTAACGAGGCTGAAATAACGGCAAGATGGACATTCGAAGAAGCTGTAAGTTGGATAATTTGAGTGTGTTCAGTCTAATTGTGTTGATAATTGACATTTTTGGGAAACTAATTTGTTTTGTTGTATTTTTTATCAGATTAAAAGACCATACTTCCACGTGAAGCCGCTGGAGAAGGGACAGCTGAAGATGTGGAAGGAGTATCTGGAATTTGAGATTGAAAAGGGTGACCTGGCACGTGTCATAGTTTTGTTTGAGCGGTGTCTCATAGCTTGCGCGTTGTATGAAGAGTACTGGATAAGGTACGTGAGGTTCCTCCAGATGGCACAGAAGAATGGGACTGATGTAATTGACAGGCTGAGGGACGTGTTCACGAGAGCTTGCACGATACACCATCACAATAAGCCGTGGATTAATTTGCACTGGTCTGCGTTTGAGGAATCCCAAGGTATAGTGAATCAATTTGATGTGATGATTATCAATAATTACAATCTACAATACTAGAATGCATGCTCATCTTGATCTTCGACGTTACAGGGAATATCGACAAGTCTGTTGAGATTTTAGAGAAACTAATGAAGACTCTCCCAGAATCCATCCACGCACTGTTCCGTCTCGTGCACGTGGAAAGGAGACGGGGTAACCTGAGCCGTTGCTGTGAGCTGTTTGAAACTTTTGCGAGTCAGGCAAAGAATAAGGCGGATGGAGTACATATAACGATTAAACATGCCCAGTTCTTGACCAAGGTATAAATTTTGATTCTTAATAATACCTTGATACCCCATAATACATGTTTTACAAATCATTTTGTTCGTTTTCAATAGAATCTTCAAGACTACGACAAAGCGAAAAAGTTATTAGAGGGAGCCATCGAGAAGGATGACTCAACTAGACCGAAAGTAGTCATGGCCTTGGTTAATTTGGCCCTGGAGAGACAGCCTGTCGACATGGATGCGGTTATATTAGCTTTTGATCAAGCACTCCAGAGCAATATCGCTGAAGAACAGAAGGTCACATTTGCTCATAGAAAAATAGAGTTTTTGGAAGAGTATGGAACCGATATTTCAGGGTAATTAAGACAAACCAACAATTACTATGTATTGAATTTCAAATTTTTATTTATATAGTCACCTCATTAATTATCTCACTTTTCTCATTTCCCCCCAGCATTGAAAAGGCACATGAAGACCTTCAGACTATTGCAAAAGCTTTAAGAGAAAAGAAGGTGAATCCTTCACTAGATGATCCAACAAAGTAAGAAGCTAAAAAAAGTTATCAAAACCAAAGTATTGTAGAATTTTCCTATTGCATCATATTTTATTTACTTTTATCTTTTTTTCCTTCAGGGCACCTCCTCCAACAGGCTCAGATGATCCATCAAAAGCTTCCCCAACCGCCAGTACAAACGGTGGCACTGGTGCTCCCGGCCAATTTAGTCAATCAGCATATGGCCAGCAGTATAATCAATACGGGAACTACGCCAACTGGAACTACCAGCAGCCTGCAGGCTACGCCAACTATAATCAGCAGGGATGGAGTGCTTATCAAGGCTATTATGGATAGGCCACATATGAAGTCTAACACACACAATAACCTTCATTCCTCCTTTTATGAATAATTCTATAAAAAATACCGGGGAATTATGTACATTTTTTCCTTATCATATCCTTTTGGAGTTCATTATGTTAAGATTTAAAAAATGAATTTTTAAAAATATTCTTGAATGCACGTTAGCTAGTTGATATATAACTTTAAAATAATTACAGATAAATTGTCGTTTTTTTAAAAGGGCACTAAAAATACAAAGATAAACTGTTTATCTTTGAAATATGGGTATTTAAATGTACTACTTGTTGATTCTCTACTTTTCTCTATAGAGCCTTGTCCGCCTTCAACAAAAAAACACTGAATGTTTTTTGTAAGTTGTTCTTTGAAAGATTGTAAAGTGAGGTACACATAATATTTTAAAATATATATAGTTTGATGGTTACTGTTACATATTGTTGTGGTCTGTATACAGTTTTACTTTCAGAAATACACAAAATATAGATAATTATTATATAATATACAAAAAAATTATATATTATGAAGTGAGTTTTTTTGTTGGTTGTTGCATCAATTTGAATATTTTATTCCATTTTATTATTGTTAAGTTAGCCATGATAATAAATTATGTAATAACTAGCAAGAGAAAAAACTATATCGTGAAATAAACATCTAGATGTATTTGAAATAGAGATTGAGATGGATTTTGAGAGAATTTGTTTACTGTAATTTTTGCACTACTGTTTCTCCTTGAATTGGTCGTCCGTCCTTACCTTTTCCACCACCAGCGCTACTGCTACTTTCCCCTTGGGTTTGGGAGGGTGAAACTTCTGTGGCTATTGTGGAAGGCGCTTGAGGGTTACCTCCGGCACTGCCACTGCTTCCTCCATCTTTTTGAGTCTTTGGTGGCGACGTGTTCTGCTCTCCTTCATTGCTCGGTGGCTTCTTTTCAGCGGATGGTGGCGTCTCACCTTCGACAACTTCCACTTGCTTCGGTTTGTTACGGGAACGACGTGGCTCTGTGAAGCGGAAATTGTAGAATTGACAGCAGTCCTTGAGCTTTGCAAGTTCCTTGGCGATTCGAGCCTTCTCCTCTTCTGTGAGCTCTCTAATGGGTGGGGGAGGAGGGGGAACTTTTTTGTTGGTGAAGCGATTGAGTTGTGGGTGGCGAAGGAGTTGGACGAGAATGTTATAGTATTGACGAGGCGTCTCTTGTTGGTGACGGACCATTCGTTGTTCGAGAATATGCATTTGGAAGAGACGCTCTTTGTACATGTGGCTGAAGTCTTCTTCCTGCGTTTGGTTGACTTGGTCGATGTGACGCATGTACCAGTCTTGTTTTTCTCGAAGGAGTGAACTCTCCTGTGATTAAATATTTTTATTAAGACTTTTCTTTAAAAACTATGCAATATTTTAAATGTCAGCTTCTCACCTTATCGTAAAGCTCCTTGATCATGTAAGCCCTCCTCAGAATCTTCACCTTCTCATGCAACATGATCCTCTTCTTCATCAAAATCTCCTCCTTCTTATTCCTCGGATATCCATACTTTTCAAAGAACGGAGTCGTAAAGTCCGTTCCACTAAGATCCATCTCCTCCTCCCCTTCTTCCGCCCCTTGTTGTTCCCTCATCATCTTCAAATACTCCTCATTCCTATCTCCAGCAAAGGCATCAGGCTCAATCTCATGTCGCCAGTCTTCCTGTACCCGACTCGACACAGTTTGGTATACCTCATCCTCCGCCTCTCTGGAAAGCACACTGCTTGCCCTTTCGTCCCTATCCATTTGCTGGAGAAGGTTAAACTTTTTGTAGACATTCATCGGCTCCGCCTCTCTATCAGCTTGATACTCAATACAGTCCTCTGGACGGTACTCGATTGGTGCGTACTTACTCTGCCCTGGTTTCACCCCTTTGTAGAATTCCAAAGTGTTTCGTGTCAGGTTTCCTGGGGTATAATGAAACAAAATTCGAAGACGACCTTCCTCGACAAGCATATGCTTCTCAGCAATATCCTGAGTAGGAGCCTTGTCCTCATCCCTGGCATACTTCTCCACAATTTTTGTGATTTGTCGTCTCGCCCTCTTCTTGCCTCCCCCTCCCCCAGCACCAGCCCCTTTGACGAGCTCAATAATATGCCTCGCTTTACTCCTATTCTCTTCCTCCTTGGTTGGCACAGAATTGCATAGATATTTCCCGAACAGGGTTACCTTGTAGCTAAGCTTATCATCCCTATCCTCGTACCTTTCAATTATCCCCTTTTTGATAATCCTTCGATGGGATACACTCCTCGGGTGGGCGTTCGAGTAGTAGTAGAGGTCACGAGGATAATCCGGCCGATTTCTTCCGGAAACATGGACATGTTCTTTCAAGGCGTCCTTCCGCCCCTTGTCGAAATGCTCATGCAGTATTTTCCCGTCTCGGAGCCACTTTCGTTTCAACAGCTTATCCTTCCTGTGCTCAAAGTGCTCCTCGATATACTCCAAGTCTTCAGGATCCCTTGAAGGACCAGTGAATTTGAGAACTTTGCGGACCAACCCGTCATCATTGACGTATGGCGCAGCGAGCTCAACAATGGCGTCATTGTACTCAATTGTCTTTTTTCCACTGGGATACTTCATGTCATATTCCTCCTGAGAAATGTCAATGTCCGTTGTCCAGCTCACAGGCATGGTCAAATAGAGCTCCCCCACTTTGCCCAGCATTTCATCGTCATCATCATCCTGGAAGATTCCAGTTCCCTTCAAACTCGTCCTCTTTTTCTTCTTATAGTCCGGCTCAGTCAACAGACAGCTCCAGGCGGAGGGATCGTCCAGATTGTAATTCAGTTTCCGCAGATTCTTTGGCGGTGGCTGGATATTAATCCAGTAATTCTTATGATTGAAGACGGCCTCAATACTCAAAAAATTTGGGTCCTTGATGGCCCTCCAAGTGCCTGAAAACGGTTCCAAGAAGAAGGGCTTCTCAACAGCTTGCTGACCCCCGGGCAAAATAAGGATCCATGCATGGGTCCTCTTCCCATGATACCTATCCTTCGCTCCAGAAGGTAGCTCCTCATCCGGTTCAGATGGTTCCTCCTCCTCCTCAACCATTTCCTCTTCATCCTCCTCCTCCACTATAGTCTCATGTTCATGTTCATGTTCTACCTCAGTATGCTCCTCCCCCTCTTCTCCCTCTTGCATATCATCAGCCTCCGTTTCGTCCATGCCCCCAATACTCCCCAAATGCGACTCAGTTACACTCGCCCCCACATGAAGCTCATGTGAGGGAGGATGCTGTACAGAAGCCACAGTCAACGATGGCGACACCTCCTCCGTCAAAGTCACGTCCGGCACCACTGGATTCCCATCCGTATCTCCACCCGCCCCTTTCGTCTTAAACCGATACTTTGATGGTGACACTGTAGCCACCGGGTTTTCATTCCTTTCCTCCATAAGAAAACCATAATCGAAACTATGATGATCAAACGCCTTATTCTTATCTTCTACCTCTTTCTCCTCCTGAATCTCATATTCCAGTATTGCCTTCTCCGGAGGCTCATGGTAGTCCTCAGTGGTGTCAATAGTGCTCAACGTTCTGCTCACATAGCCGTCCACCACATAAGCATTGTACCCACTTCCAATCAATGTCGAAACAGCGATCACGCAAATCTCGAACGCATTAGCATTCCTCTTTTTGATCACTGTCACATGAGACCTTATCCTGTCAGGAAATTTTGTTGGAGGATTTAGAAGCGCTGGTGTGAAAAAGTCTTTGAGGAACTCTACAGTGGTCACGCAATCTAAGAACTCGGGATAACCAAGAGCTGTGGGATTGATGAAAGTGGGAAACAGCTTTTGGCAACCGCACTCATTCTTTGGAGCGATCACAATAGGTCGTCGATTGGGAAACTTGTGAAGGAACTGTCTCCGATAATTTTCTGCATGCCAGAGTACCACTTTTTCTTTGTCAGAGTTGTGGTAAAAAGGTCGAGGGAATTTGGCGCGTTCAGGTTCGGTGGAAAACTCCATCTCGTCATAGTGGGGGAGGTCCTCAGGCCAGACGAGTCTGATTTTGGAGAGCATGTTCACAAGATTCTCGACATTGACATGATCCAGTGGATATTTTTCGGGTATTTCAGGATTTTTCCAGAAGCTGGCAGCTTCACGGTCGGTGGTGGGACCGACATGGATGAGGGTTTCGTCAACGGCTTCTTCTTCTTCATGTTCCTCTACGTCGCTGCTGGCGAATGGGTCACCAAGAAAATTTCCGAGATCTTCCTCGAAAGCGTCGACTCCCTTTTTGGTGACTCGCTTTTTTGAGGCTTTCGCTGAAACGGGTTTCTTTGGCATGACGGTTAATTTGTGTGAAATTATTTTGCGGAGAAATGCACAAGAGCAGAACGAACACCTTGGAGTGTCATTTTAGATGGGATAGAAAAACGAAGAATAAACCAAAAATCACTTTTTATTGATTCAACAAACCTGGATAACCAACTTCTTAGCAACGTGTTGGGGAATGGGGTGTACTGAGACGAAAGGATTGATCTGATCTATTTCAACAAAAACAGGCAACTGCTTTTGACAGTTTCGACCTCGACGGTTTTGCTGACTTTTTAGCAACCGTTGACAAACGGGGCATACTGAGATAAAGATAAAGACTGAGAATTTGTCAAGCTACATGAATATTGCACATGCTTGTTAGGAAGTCCAAAGGTTTAATTATGATTTGATTACGCTAAGAATAATTTTATGCAGAAAAATAAGAGATCCCCAAAAAATATTTATGAATTTATTGAATCTTTACTATCATTTAAAGTCAATATAGAATGAAAAAGAAGGAAGTGAACGCATTTCACACAATTTAATTATAGATTATAGATAGATTTATTAGGAAATTGATTTCACGGCGCCAGCACATATTTAAAGGTTTTTAAGAGTCTCCAGTGGGGTTGCCTTTCTGTGCAATCACCCACCCCAAAGTTGGCTTGACAGTTGTCCCTTCATCCTTCAGTTCTGTGGCCATGTGTCCAGCAAATAGTACGCATTTTTCTTTGGCACCATTGTCATCTACAGTAACATCAACTTCTACTATGCCTGTTGGAATCAAGTTGGTATCAATCTTCAGCCAATTATCCTCCGTGTGCGTGCCTGATGTATCATCAATTCCAAAATATAAATTAGTCCAAAATGTAAACAAATTTCCTGCATTTACAAATCGTTCAATAAAGAACTCAACTTACCGTTCCAGTTCCCTTCCTTGTTAAAAGCACAAAAGACAGTTATCCAACCTGAAATATACGTTGGCCCAGACCCTCCACCAGAATAATGGCAAATTCGGTCCCAAAAGTTGACATCTACTTTACCCTGCCTTGAATCCACAAACTGCTTCAGAACTGGCTCCAACATGTCAAGCCACCTTTCCAACTTGTATTCCTTCAACTTTTCCAGCCTCCCGTAAACGTTTTCCCAGTCCTCAACTGTTCCTTCAAGAGTAACCGACGGAATTCCACACATGAGACCAAACCTGTAATCAAAGTACTTCTTCATTGTTGCCATGAAGACGACGCCAATGGTGACAAGGTCATTGTCTGTAGTTGTCGAGAAATTCGGAAGAACCCAGCTTTTCACCTCGGGATCTACTAAATTTTTGTGAATCGCTTCCGTCATTTGTTTCACGAGAGAGCCATACTGTGCTGTTCTAAGACTTCCTCCTCCATATACTGTCAGTGTCCTTTTGCCCTCAAAGTTGACAAATTTCCCACGAAACTCTTCGGCATGCTTGTTAACGTAAAACGAAAACTGGGTCATGATTGCACTCCAAACGTCGTCAGGTCTGATGACCAGATTGTGGTGACGGTTGTATGCATCAACGATTGTGTTGACAAATCCGTTGTCAGAGAAATAGTAGGTGCTTCCAGGGAACTCCGACATTTGGATAATGCTGGTGCAATGATTGCGGTCATAGTGACGCAACGACTTGATTTGCTTTTTATTGTCCTTCTCCTTTTTCTTTCTTCCATGGAAAAAATGTTTCTCGGGTGACTTTTTAGAAACCTGAAAAGTTATAGATGTCTGGGATGCCATGATTCAAAATGTGCTCTAGGGGGAACAAAATGATCTTTACTTGTTGACGATCGCAGCGTCAATGAATATCGCACAAGAAAATCCTTGGCTTTTGTACAGTGTTACGAGCGAACAAACCAATATGTAATATTGTAATGTAAAACGTTAATTGGGATTTTATTATCAATATTTTGCTATAACGCTGTTTCTGGAATGTGCAATATACTGAGTATCCACAAGCTTTCAATAAATAATGACTCGTGAGTAAATGACGATTTGGTAACCACACCGTGATACAAGCAACTGTATAAATTTATATCTTGACTGGTATCTGGTATCAGTGTTAATTACCAACCAGAACATTGAACATCTCTGATTTATCTATCCTGGACTGGACTTACCGAGTAGTAAGTTGTGCATTACTTGGTAAGATAATCCTTTTACGATGTATTTGGCTAGTAGTATGTAACAAACTTCATCTGCAATCTGCACTATACTGCAGTTAATCAATCGACTGGCTTGACTTCAAGGAAATTTGTAATTACCTATGTGTTAGAACTTTAGAACACGTAAATTAAGTGGTCGAAAGGCCGAAGCGATGTAACATTTAGCATGAAATTAGTAAGTATTTGATCATATATACTTACATATTATCTTGATGAAAACGACGTGGACAATTTATGAAATTTAGCAAGATTGGTTTTCATTTATGGGATGATTATGGAACGGAACTGGAAAATTCGTAAGATTCTTTTCAAAAGTGTTGTCATCCTAATTGATGATTTTTTTCTTTTAGTCTGAACAAAACCATTTTAAGATAAAGAAAGAGAACAATTTCTTTAATGTTCCAATTTAAATGCATAAAATAATATGCATAATTTCAGTTTCATATTTTTTAGCCTCACTGATGGGGGCAACGTAAGAAATCACATTTTATATGCATAATAAAAAGCATACTATCCATTCTGAGACATAAAAGTCTTCTGAGCTTGAACAGCCTTTAGTGCGTTGAGACGCCCGTGTCCTGCATATATATTTGGATACTCATAAATACTCTCGTCATCGCAGTGCGCATCACTATCTTCAAGGTTCACTAGATCAGTACTTCGAGTAAGAAAAGCAAAGGCTTGCCCAAACGTCATACTTGGATCTCTAGCTTTCAGCAGCGCCACAACTCCAGCGACATGCGGAGTAGCCATTGATGTCCCAGTCATAGTCACATATTTCGAGTCCGATTCGCTGCTCCGTGTTGCAGATTTAACCCTAACGCCAGGAGCCACTATGTCAGGTTTGATTCTTCCATCGGACGCGGGTCCTATTGCCGAACCACTATATAACTTATCATCACCATCTGTGCCCCCAACCCCAATAATATATGGAAGTTCTGCAGGTGGTCTAGTCGTCTCGCACCCTGGACCTTCGTTGGAAATCGCAAATACTGGAATAATTCCCAGACCACGCCAAATCAACATTTCATCATTATATTGCTCTTCCCCCCGGGGAACCGACCAAGAATTACTGACAACTTGGGGAGCTTTGGTACAGTCCTTATTGGATCCATCCGGATGAAAGGGGCAAGCCATCCATTCAATGCATGAGAGGAAAGCTTCTGTTTCGCATCCGTCGTTGTTACAGCCCTTGCAGGCCATCCATTTCGCTCCTGGCGCCACTCCAATTCCATGGCTTCCAGCAAGAGTGCCCATGACATGGGTGCCATGACCGTTGGAGTCTTCAGGCTCAGGTTTAAATTCAAGGGGGTCATACCAACCGTAGTCGAGTCCCACAAAGTTATCCCTGAGGGCTTCGTGGCTGCCTTGGACTCCGGAGTCAATTGATCCAACGACCACGCCTAAAATTAATGTAGCCATAATTAATTTTCACTGATTAACTGTATGACAACAATTAAGGTACCTTCGCCTTTGTTTCCCAACTCTTCCCATGCGGCCTGCACCTCGATCTTGGCCAATCCCCATGAAACATCATCGTCATCGACTTTTTCATCCGATCCTTCAATATTTAGTTCAGGAATAGTGATGATAGCTTCCTCTACGATTAGCCGAGTCTCTGGATCGTCTGCGACAGCCTTAACAGTTTCCTCATTTGCATCTCTGATGAAAAGCTTGTTTCCCAACCAAAAACTCCGGAAGTGCGAAAATCCAGCTTCAGAGCCACCCTCAAGTCGCGAAGAAAGAAGGTGGACAACGCCCTCATGACATATTTCTGCAGTTTCTCGAAGGTGGTTAATAACTAGCTGATTCTTTTGTGCGAGAGTGATTTTTGTGTTTTTCAGAGAATACGCGAGGTCTAAAGCAGATTTGACTCCGTGAAAGAAAAATACGACAACGTTGGCGGTCTCTCCATGTTCTAGACGAAGGAGCAAGTCAGGATCAATTTTTGAAGGATTCCCAACTACCTCAGTGTTATGCAAGGACAAGAGTAGGGCTATGATTGATGCTAAAATATTCGACATCTCCGAGATTTCAAAATACAGGGTTAATCAAACCATTTGGTATTGTTAATTTTCCAAAGAAAAAAATCGCGACTCTATATAACCATAAACATTTGATCCATTTTTTAAAGACAATTAATAACTAGAAGAATTGAAGCGAAAGTTTGTAAGGTTTGTTTTGAGAACAATAAGTCGTAAGAAATGAATGCCAATATTGTGTGTTTAAAATTGTAGGTTCCCAAAGTCAAATAATTTTGAAATCGATGAGTGACATTGAATTGGGTAATCTCATTTTAATTTGCTCTTGACAATAATATTTACATAATTACCGATTGCTTAGCTTTAACCTTCAAAATTTTGTGCAACTTAATAATTTAATTAGTGTATTTGAACTATGGATTTTGAAATTTCCTTCTCATGAAGGAATCTAGATTTCTTCACACCAGAGATCAAGCTCCTCTCGCAATTCCCTTGGCAATTTTTCCATTGCCATCCTCCACTGCCCAACATTCTCGCAGAGTTTTATGATTCCACGTCTGTAAAAACCAATAAGAATCAATAATTCCACTAACAAATTGATACTGAGCAATAAAATTGCCAAACTTTTTTACCTGCAGAGAAGTCGCAAGTTAGTGATGCCCAACCCCTTCTCATACTCAGCCTCCAACCTTTTCACATCCTCCATATAAGTCCGTACCTCTCCATCTTTAAATTTTTTAAATTCGTACGATTTCCTTAATTCCTCGAAAGTCGGGTTGAAAAACTGCTTATCCAATTTCGCCCCATGGGTGAACAACAGTTTGATCAATTTTGGATGGAAAATTCTCCTATTACAGTCTGATTTCTGTAACTTAATTCCTGACACGTCCACTCCATGATTGATAAGCATCCTGCACACTTCATATCCTCCTTTCTCAGACGTACTAAACCTGTTCAAAACATACTCCACAGAATTCTCTCCCCTCCAATTTGTTACGTTCACATTCACATGATCAAATTCGAGGAGGGTCTTCACAAGTGTGAAACTCGGATTGTTAACGTTATAGAGATCCAGATCCAGACACAGAAAAATTATAGGCTTTTCTATTCCCTCACATTCACCCTCAGGACAATCGATAAGATTACAATCGTAGCCGTAATTATGGACCATCACATTCATGATGCTTGCCAAGGCAGAAACATCATCCGAAGTAACTTCTCTGATGTGGGAGACAGTCGACTGGAGAAGGTAAAGAAGGGAGGGGACTTTGAATAAACTGGATTCCCAACTTAACCACGTCATCTCCTCTTCTTCCAACTTTTCTGAATCACAATGCTCCAGCACCTTCCAAACATTGTGGATGTGTCCTCCTTCCACTGCCAACTGGAACTCATCAGCCCCATGCCAAGTTAGCCCAGTGTCAATCATTTTCTGGAAAAGTCGACCTCCATTACAGGAACAGTATCCATATCGCAGGACGAGTTCTACTGCACTGAAACTGCCATATTGGTTATCTTTCGCAGGGATCCTGCAACAAGAAACATAGTCATAGTACTTCAAAAACGGAATCCGTTCAAGGCTGCTCGGCACAAAATTATCTGAGCTTACTTGTAACTGTTCTCAAGGTAGTCCGCCAAATCTGTGAAGACAATGCCCTTCAAAGCTCCCTTGATATTCAGATCTGCCCCATTTTCCACCAAGTACATAGCGACGTCATCCAAACCTAAAAATATTGCTAGCAGCAAAGGAGTCACTTTGAAATCCCCCTTTGTCCTCATGTTAACATCGGCTCCTTTCTTCACAAGTAATTGTATCATATCCAAGGGGGCACCGGAGTAGCAGGCTAAGTGGAGTAGAGTAAAGTTTGACATGGTCTCTGGACGTTCTCCATAACTTATAGTCCAGTCAGTACAAATCCTGCGAAACCAACTGCCTACGTCTACCGAATCGTCCGAATCCTTGAAACTTCCTCTGCTCACATTATTGATATCCCATCCAGACTTCAAATTATGAAGAATCAGCTTCTCCGTCCACTTCACTCGATTCTTATCCTGAAAAGCTGACGTCGGGAGGCAGAGTAAAGGCCACTCCCTTTTGAACTTGCTTTTGACCAACTCATTTCCAGTGATGGAGGGCAGGATCCTCCATGCTATTCTCGTGTACCCCTTCGCCATACAGAGGTTTAGGTCCCGGATTGATGTCGCGTTCCTTACTTCTTCGTACTTGAAAAGAAGCTTCACCATTTCTTCCTTCGCTTGCAAGATGGAAGCTCTGAATGGGTTCAAACTCTGGAGCTTAACATTTGCAGACTCCATATTTTCCGAGTTCCAGGAATTCCCAACGCAGATTTTATCCAGGTATAATTCGTAGGAGGATGCTTTGTAATAAGCAGTTTGGGTGAGGTCGACGAGCCCCTGTTCCAGTAAATACTCAACCATTTCTTTTTGATCCTTGAAAATAGCCGTGTGCAAGATTGGTGGCACATTTTCACTCGTCTCCACTTTGCCAGCCAGAGCACCGGCTTCAATCAAGATCTTAAAGCAGGAGACACTTTCAGAGAAGACTGCCCAGTGAAGAGCGGAAACGCCATTTGCATCCAGAATGTCTGGTTGTGCCCCATTCCGGAGAAGACACTTGACAAGGGGCACATCACTAAGTGAGACAGCAGCAAGCAACGCAGTGAAGCCATGACAGATTTTTGGGAAGCTTGGCACACCATACTGAGTATACACATCTTTTTGGTTGATGTCATATCCGGAATGACAGAGAAAGCTAATGATCTCCTCCAGTCTTTGTTCGTCTTCTGGGTCGAAGCGTGCTTTTGACAAGTAGTGGAGTGAAGGTTGCTTCTCCACTTTGTGAGATGGCAGATAATTATTGTGAGCGGGCAAGATGGAGCAAACGAAATTCCGAGAATAGTTGGAGAATCCGTTCAGAAACAAAGATCGCTCCTGCTCTGAAGATAACCTTTTAGCGAAATTTGTGCACTTGGAGCAGCAGCACTTCTCAGATCCCTCCTGAAGTACCTCCATCTTTAACGGTCGAACATGTAATTTTACTGTATGATTTTAACTATTTTTACTAATTCACTCTCGTAAAAACGTAAAAACCAAATGCTGAAAATGTCTCCAAAACCAAAATAAATATTTATTATTATTAGTGATCATGTCAAATGCTGGTTTCCTAGTGTAAATTCATAGATATTACGCATAGAAATGTTTTTGTGATTACGGCTGGATAGTAGAAATTGAGTAGTAGTAGTAGTTCATGAAAATTAGAATTAAAAAAGACTTTCTTTTACTTTAGTAAGCACGAAGGCACGAATAATAAGTATGCATGCATATCAATGTGTCAGCTTTATAGCTCATATATTAGGCATCACTAAACATTTGGATTAGATTATAGATGTATAAATTATAAAGGTTTTTATTTAAGCAACAAGCAACTTGCATTCATCCAAGTCAGGTTCATTCCAGCTTTTGTAACTGTTTATTGGCTGCATCAAAAATAGATTTGACAGATAATCAAAGCAGAATGCTTTACATTTTAGGTCTAGGTACTAGGTATGTTTATTTTCATCTATCATAATCTCACTGCCTTGTATCATGAAAACTGGAAACCATCATGTGA
>JAQIXW010001468.1:0-19240 GCA_034700685.1 Willowsia buskii | reverse complement strand
ATATTATGCAGTTTTATATTAAGTTTTGTTGCTTTGTTTGGGCGTCCTGACTTCCTTTCAAATATCCTGGTTGTGTAGATCTTTAACTGATTCCTTATCTGATAACTTGATAATTTCCTGAGGTCGATTTTGACCCATTGGAATGACATCAGAACCTCTGTATGGTTTGTAAAGAACTCCAGTAGCAAAATTAGTAAGCTAAATAGAAATACCACTACTTGTAAAACTATTATAGCGAGTATATTCTGAATTCCAATTTCGTCTCCTGGCTCCATTTTGTAGGGATCCGGGTCCTTAGGAGACACTCCTAGCCCATAACGTTTTGCTAAATTAGCCATTTCGCGCCACATATTCATAAGGCCATTTTCAACAAGTCGTTGGTACGTTTCAAACAACCAGACTCGATTCATTGTGTAAACTTCCCTGTACAGATCGTATGTCCTGAATACCACAGGTAAGATATAGCACCCAGCATCAGTCTTGTTCAGGTCCTTACCAATATTGCGGTTGTACAATTGGAGGTCCGCTTGCACGTCAAAGCTTAATTCTAAAGCTGTTTTTTCAGTTGCAAATTTAGCTGCTCTCACAAAGTTAAAACTTCGTCCGGATTTTCATCAATGCAAAAGCTACTGTTCAGAATATCAAGTAAGCCTTTCTCTTTGAAAATGTCGGTAAATATGAATGGACCTCCTCCAAGATAAGCTGGGAAGAGGATTTTATATCCAAATATTAGCATTTCTCTTATCGAGGTAAACATTTTAGGCGGATCTGGAATGGTGAGGAGACTTATGTAAGATCTCATTTCCGTGTAACATGCAGGTATATATTCCTACAAACTGGAACATAGTCATGAGTATGGACCTTTGCTTGGAGTCTGTCATTCCAATAAAAATTCCAAAGGCATCAATTGGGATTTTCGCATTATTCCAGAAATTCCTGTTGTTCCTGCACTCAAGGAACACAATTGCCAAAATTATTGCCAGAGGGATTCCCCAAATGTCTAAGGTAAATGGACATGTCCAGGTGGAAAAGTTAATTCCAAATATGTGCTGCTCCAGTCCATTTTTATCCATTACGCAATACATCAAATGATTACTTCTTTTGCTGCTATATTGGAGTCCGCAAAGTCTCCAAAAGACAAAACGTATTGGGGCAGCATTCTTAGTGTAAACATCTGCGTCAACGATGAACTGATTTGTTTCATTTTCACGATTGCCTGACTCCATGAAATCTATTGTGATGTTGTGATATATTTGAATGGCAAGAGTGGACATAATTTCGGGATTGCACAGCCAAAAATCTTCATGAAAAACCCATCGCCAGCATTGCATATTGTCGTCTTTTGTCATATATTCTTCTAGAATATTCCAGTACCAAAAATATATCAAGCCGTCAACTTTTCTTTGGTTTCCAAGTCGAAATAGTTTTCGATGCAATTTGACTGGATTTTTAATTGACATAAAAAACCCATCATTCAAATCGCCTGTGTTGTGGTCCTCGTCGCAGTAACCATTGCAGAGGAACTGGTACCGAATTTCCACATTTGTGATTGCTTTGAATGGGAAGAGAATGAGCTTCGTTGATGGCCAGTTCAACTGCTTTTGTGAGAAATAGCTTTCATAATTTCGCTTCATGATTTCACGTTTGTCAAAGATACGGGTGGATATTGCAATGAAAAGTGTGGTTGGCTGCATTCCAAATTCTACAAATGGATCAACGTTCCCACTTTCGCCGTTTATAATTGTATAGAATGGTTGCCTGTGTTTTGAAGGGATATTGCCCTTGATGGTGACGTTTACCTGGGGCGTTGTCAGTATGTAGCGAGTTGTATTTAGTGATATATCGCATCCCATTAGAATAATGGAGACAAAAATTATATCGTGATAGCTTAAAAATTGTGCCGCAAGCAATTTGTTAAATGTTTCCCAAAGGATTGGGGTTTGACACACACTTTGACTATTGGGTTCCACTGCACTTATAGCTAGTAGAATGAATAGGAAAGGCGTGGGTTTCCTGATCAGTTGTTTCATTTTAGCAGCTGAAGAGAAGAATTCTGCTTGGAACAACTCCTTAAAAATACAAATGTGATAATTGGATATATCGCAAATCAAAGGAAGTTCTTATTTGTTCATTAATTGAATCCGACGTAAAATGTAAGCTGTACTGTTAGAAGCTCAAAATATACGTTTGGAATCTATCGAGTTTCACGAAAAGTAGAGTAAGTTTAGTCCAACCTACATTAAAATTAAAATGAGTAAACATGAAGGTTTTAGTTTCGTTTAGAAATTGCAGGAGAAATTTATTGAAATATACGTTATTTGTAACACCAATTGTATTTTTTATTTGTGAATTACTTACGTGCTGGTATTTCAACTACATAATAATACACTGCAAAAAACTGTTAAAGTTAGTCCGTCACGCGAATTGTTTTTGTCTTGAAACGTATTTAAAATCTTTCTTAACATATCTGCATATTTTGAAATATTTGGTTGCAGAGGGCGGCGAAAGTTGAAACTGTATTTTAATACTAGCAATAATAATTCAATTTTTTGGTCCTGTTTAGAATCTAAAGGAACTTTTTATGTTGATATTTCTAAAAATAGAATAATTGTTTGGTGGTTTTATACTGTAGATATATTTCAACGTGCATCATTTATGTACTCAAAATTCCCGAAATGAAAAGCAAGAGAAAGATTTTCAAACAGCAAATATGTTTCAAATATCTTAACGCCAGTAAATTTTCACAACTATATGCTATAATGCCGATAAAAATATTCTTTCGATTTGCGTCAGTAGAGTAAGCCAAGCAATACCTAAAAATATTTGCCAATTATGAAAGCCATATTTTGTTTTTTTCCAGTCGATCGAAATAGCAATCATTTTTACGTGCAAGGAATAGAAGATTAAAAGCCCATGGGTAATAGCGGATTTTAGTGGAAATGTGGTTTAACTTGGATCGGTGTGTTTGTTTTTCGTATGAACTTACGTGTGAACTTAATATACACGGGATTCATTTGGCGGCTTTTAATGGTTGGTGGCTTAACATAATAAATATAAACCCGGGGATAATTAAATCCAGGAAACCAAAGCAATTTGAACGTAAATAACTCTTCTTATGTAGCATACAATTAAAGGCTAGGCTTTAGACGGAGAATGCGACAAAAACAAGCACACGTAAAAGTAAAAAAGACTATTTGAAAGCTTTAATTATATATTATACTCGACAGTAATAAAAATTAATTGCTTTATGTTATTTCAGTAGCTTGCAAATAAAAGCTTCATTTAAGATAGAAAACAAAAAATACTTTATTTCTCCGGATAAATAAAAATTGAGAACGACATTGTGTAACAAAAAAATTCATTTTATGTAATTCACTAAAAACCATTTCGCCATACTCATTAATTTAGAAGTAGCAGTGACATAAACTACATTAAGTTACTAAAGTATAGTTGGTCGTCAATTTTCATGGGTTCCTTCAAAAGCATATCATATCATTTCGTTTTAAATAAATGAATTAAATAACTGTCACCATGTTCACAATTATAATGCCTGAAGATACCAAGCATGAATCTAAACAGAGTCATAGTCCATATCATTAACATGCATATCATTTTGTTGCTCTGTTGCAACTTTTTCAACTCCATCCAGGATATCCCTGTCTTCAGATTCCCCTTCTGATTCCACATTTTCTGGTACCTCATCTTTAAATTCCTCAAATTTATTTGAGCATATGCATGGCTCTGGTTCCTCAGTGACAGTACAACCGTTTGTAGTTTTGTCTTTGCCATCCTCAATGAACTCCTGTATGGTTTCGTGGGCCAATTCTTGTGTGTCATTGGGGGCCAAATTATCCGTGGCATGAGTGGCAAATTCGTGCGTAGACTGGAGACCAACTTCTGCTTCGATGTCCACTTTACTCACATTCTGAACAATATTCTTTCTTAGCACGCGGTTATGCATGAAATACTCAAAAATCAGGCAAGAACAACAAATTATGTATGCAAATGCTGCAACACATAAAATAGCAGAAAAATCTGCTAGGTCAATTTTGTCGCCACTTAAAACGGGAACATTCGAATTGGGATTTTTTGGCTCCAAATGGAAATACAATTGTTTAGCTAAATCAGCCCACTCCTGCCACTTGTCCATCAGCCCACTCTGCACAATTCGCGAGTATGTCTGCAGCATCCAAAATCTGTTGACAGTGTACGCTTCCAAATATCGCGAATGCCAATTAATCACTTCCGGTAAACTGTAGCATTCAGCATTTCCATAGCTTAGATCTTCGCGAAGAAGCTTTTTGTAAATTAATACGGCGTTGTGATCACCCAAGTCTCCTAAATTCACAAATTTTAAAGCTAGATATTTCACAATTTCAACATATTTTAATGTTGAGTTGTAACTGTGAAAACTTGTGTTAAGCCTTTCAGGCATTCCAAGCTGCCGAAAATCTTCATAAAAATTTGTCCAAGGATCAATGAAAAATGAAGGCCATAAAATTTTGTATCCAATTTCCAAAACTTCTAGCAGCGTTTCATAAATTTTTGGAGGATCCACAACTGTCAAAAAACTTAGAATCCCGCTTCCATGAAATATCGACAGAAACATCCACCAAAATAATTGAATAAATGTCAAGCATATGACCTTGGTCGAGTGAAAGCACTGATTACCCTTTCTAATGTTTAACTTTTTAGAATTTACGTAGCAAAATGATTTTATACACTTAAGTATTACTACAATTCCACCAAATGCTGCTATAGTAAGCAACCAAATCTCCAGACTGAATGGATTCATCCATGTGTAAAAATCAATTATTAAGTCACCTTTAATATTCGAGTTTACGTCACAGTGCATCAGTTGCCAACCAAAATTAGTCGAAAACCTGAAACTTGTTAGCTGCCAGTATGGCATGTCCTGGTAATTTGAGTAGGCGTTATCAAGTTGAATATATTGTTGCTTTAGCGATTGGACAACATTCTCGCTATCGCCAATGTATTTCCAATGATTTGTGTCCAAAGAGAAATTGTGAAGCTGTAATAGTTGCATCAATGAGATGAATCTATTATTACAAAATCTAAAGTTCGTAGATAGTTTTTTGGAGCAAGTAGCCACCAAATTGTTTCTTCCCTTTGTCGCGAAAATCTTCGCAATAATTGTTCTTTGGTTGCCGATACGACATAACCGTTTATGCAAGAGTTCAGGCCGTCTTAATGCGACATAGAACTCCAAGGTTGCTTCTCCACTGCTCTCTGTCCGAAGACAGTAGCCGTTACAAATGAATTCGTAGTAAGCGTGTGGACGGTTACTGATATTGGTTGCAATAAGTGCCATTGTAAGTGCAGGTAAATTCCGAGTTGTGGATGAAAACCATTTATCTATTTCAAAACTTCTAGCCTTTCCCGAAGCATCATAAAATGGAAATATAAGTATAGCGTTTGGATGCATTAGAAAATACTCTGGGAACAAGCCAACTAGGAAGCTTGCAATTATCAGGATATTTGGCTGGTGATATTTGAGAGGAATCTCATAGTCTATCCTTCTGGGGTAATATCTGAGAAACATGGAACGAGAGTTTTGCAACGCTAATAGGCAGTTGTCAAACGACAAATTAAAGAAAAACATGTCAAAATCCTCCGGTCCTGAATCAAGTATATTTAGAAGAGTTTCTATGGATTCCCGATGTACTTCTATGTTGCAAAGAGTCCGAATTTTTGGAGCATTCCATGCGACTTGACATTGAGTCAAGAGTAGAGAAACCGCCAGCAAACTGAGAGCCTTCTTGATTAAGATGATCTGTGGTTCAAATAATCAATTTGTTGTTGAGATTATTAAGCTGCTTTTATATATATACGCTTAACTATACAAAATAAGATTAATGAGCTTTAGTTCACTTGATTAGGATTTTTAACTATATGTTTACGACGTATTAACCCCCAAAATACACAAAATGTATTGGATATTTTATTTTTGGCTCGCGAGCTAATTATTTTCAGAACAAAAATATCCAATCCACAACTCTACTAAACTATCATGTTTCATGTTTGTTGGTCTGGACGGGGAAAATAAATGATAGTAAAAATACAAAGTTTATGAAATATGGAACGAGGAAGTGATACAGAAATAAAGTGTCCATTTTTGCCGTTTGCGTAAGTTGTGTTATATAAACTTGTTTTTCTTGAAGCAAGATGCGTGCATGTTGCATTTCTAAAAATCTCATACAGCATGGTTTTGTAAAACTAAAATAGAGATGAACAACTACGCGTCCCAAATGGGAAGAATATCAACTCGGTATTTTCAAAAGCCATGCCTGTTTTTAGTTAAAACTTTAAACACTGGCCAATTATTTAGTTACTGCGTAAGTTAGTAATAACTTACAATATTACGTGAATATGCCATTAAGCGATTTGAGTAATTCTTCTTTTGTTGAATAGAGCATCATCGAAAACCTCTAAATATAAAAATTTACGACCCACCTCTCAAGCGTTCTGGCGATATTTTAAATTGCATCCCCATTTACGGTAATGTTAAAGCGGAAGCGCAGAAAGCAAAGTTGGGTAGGAAAGTATCCTGCGCGTTGAAATTGCAAAGCAGCCGAAAAAACTGCTTGGAACGTGTGGATTGAAATAACACAACAATTTAAACTTTCGGTTTGGTTCAGCCTTGGTTCGTTCAGGTTCGGTTTTTTCCAGGTTCTGTTAGATTTTGTTCAGGTTCGTTTGGCTTGTTCAGGTTGGGTTAGGTTCTGTCATCAAGGACTATCGTTTGATATATATTTCAATTTTCAACATGGATTGCATTCATCTTTTAAGTAACCTCGACCCAAAAATATTTAAAAATCTTCATTTGATCGCAAGTATGTGTAACATTTTTGTTGTGTCGCATAGAATTTAAAAGGAAACTGTAATTTTGAATACATCCAATTACTTTTAAATATAAGTAAGCAGTTTTTCATGCTGAACATTAAAATGTATTAATTGGAGAGATATAAATTCATTACGTTTCAATTAACGCAAATTAGTATTCGGCATGACAAATTGCCTTTGTGTACTAATTTTCAAAGTAAATGGACGAATTTCAAAAATTTGGTTTCCCATCAATTATTGTGCTATATAGCACAAATAATTAGTGTCGAATAGTTTTTATTCAATATTGGAATTACTGTTCAGCATTAACAACAATTTGAGCTCAAAACCAAAGCATAGCAAAATCAAGCGAACCTGTGTTCGGTTCGTGCTTGAATGAAAATACATGCAAATGATTCCCTGCACTGATTTGTGTATTTTACAAATTTAACTGTAACAACAAAACGGTTGAGAGGTGGATCCTATAATTTTATATTTAGGGGTTTTTGATGATTCTCTATTCAACACAAATATTATTAGCATTATGTTAGCATACATTCATTTAAATGTCGCCATAAGAAATGTCTCTTCACATAAAAATACTGTCACCTTTAAAAGTAGTCTTGAAAACCGCGTTATGGCGTTAGTTGCATAAAGCCCGGATTGTAATGAGAAACAAACACAACGCTTAATACTGATTCTCTGGTTCACCCATCCAAGCAATGACGCGGTTTTTTAAGACTGCTTTGAAAGTCTACAGTATGTGCTTAATATTTTAATGCCGCCAACTCTATGAAAATCCCCCGTCCATTTTTACAAACAATGAAACGTTCTTAATGATATTATCGGTGAAATTTTGGGTCTTGAATTACTTGGATTTGCTTATTTTTAACCGCAATAAAGTCGTTGTAAAGTAAAGCAAGCAAGCAATCTTGCGGTGAAAATCACTTTTTATAAATGTTGAAGATGTTATATATCAATTAATATTTGAAAGCTTAATACCTTGCAATAACAGCTACACTAGGCAGCTCCAAAGATACTTGACTTTCTGTAGAGTGCGACTCGAGATTTTTAATGCTGACTTGATGTTTGGGTCCAATAATGAACAAAAATATATAGTATTTAACTAGTGTCTATGTGACTTTTGTCTATAGCATATTTCTTAAAAATGTCAAAATGTATTTACGTAGATGTAGACGTTTCAATAAAAATAATAATTTTATTTATTTTCATATATTTGAAAAACTGGTACATGTTTTTTTTTAACTTTTTGTACTGATATTGTTCTGGCTTGGTTTAAGCACATTGGTGCAACCATCGAGCTCGAAGATAACATAAAAACAGTAGACGAACAATAGCAAACTACTCCAAAATTCGTAGACGTAATGGCTCCTTAAATATCCAAAATATATTGGATATCTTATCTTTAGCAATCTTACAGAAAAACAGGTTATTTTCAATACTAAAATAAACACTTCTTATGTTTATTACACAGCATGTCTAATACATAGATATTTGGATGGACATGAACTAGACATAAACATGCAGTTAAATTTAGTATTACTTTCTTTACGTAAGTTGTTTGATGTAACTTGTTTTTTACTGATAAGAGTAGTAAATGCGTCTTTCCATTTTGTGGCTCTATGTATTACTTCAAAGCAGAAACAAGATTCAACGAAAAAACAAAATGCTATAATAAGACTTGTACCTATTTTATACCTGTAATGTTGACCTTTTTGAAAACGAACATGATGCCATGTCGCAAGCAAGCGTTGCAACAGGTGTAAAAAAACTTGCTGAAACTCCAAGCTGGAATTTTAGGCGACATGGCAAGTTTGAAGCTCAGCGAGCACATAAATGTTTTTTCGCATCAAGTAAATGTGGGCCAAGGCTACGTTTTAACTTTTAGTGTATTTGTTGAGATTGGCAAGGTTGGCAGCGATCTTCAGATGTGATCTTAAATGACCCCCTTTCTTCGTCAACCTGTTCATGGAGACCCGCATATTTAAGCTAAGCTGGCTCAGAGCTGCGCTAAATAACAAAGTTAAGATAACAATTCTCAACTGCAACGCCATGACTCCCCCTGTCATGTCAATTTAAACAATGCTTTTTTCGCATTATTTTGGGTATTTATTGGCAATGTTTAATAATTCAACCAATTCAATCAGGGACGACATTTAGTTGCCATATCCATCAAATTTAGAGGCATTAAAGCCATCAGACATGGTATGGTTTTCAGTATTTTGCATCTTCTGTCAACGATGTAAAAGCTATTTTGTTCTAAAACGCAATAGAAGGACAATTGCAAAATCTATACTATTTTGAAATAAATTGAGGCAGTCTTGAGAAGCTTTTGATCAGACGGTTTAAGTATCTGACTTATTTCTCGACTTTGAAATATTCTTGCCTGTTTTAGATATCATTTTTTAAATGTAACAGCTCGAGGGTGACATGCCAACTGTAAAATTGATGCTCAAATCATTTATTCAGTAGCCGTCAATATTGCGACTGACTAGACGACACGTGTACTCCCTATCATCCGACAGATCGAGAACCAGGTATCTTCTCCCTTCCTCTACACGGTTGCGTGTGTGAGTGAAAGGCCTTCCGTTCTTTAGCCACACGAGGTGGTCGACTACTGATGGACTACCTAAATTAAAGGCATACGGAAAGACAGTCGATACTCAGGATTCTACATTTATTGATTTCTAGTAGCCTCACAATTGTGAGTACAATTTAGACGGAGTGTTGAGCCAACAGCTCCAATTACGTGTTGACGCATCCACATCCCCTCGCACTCCATTCCAGGAGCGACTGTGATAGTTCTCGCTCTCGCTCATGGATCCGCTCGCACCTCTTCGCTTTTTTTGCATGTGCCCGTGAGGCGAAAAAACAATACAATTGTAGATCCCAAAATCAGAGGATTGTCTCAGAATTGCTCACAATCTATTGTTATTAGCTAGAGGCTCTTTCTGGGTAAGGCCATCGGCTTTGAACCACGTTGGGTTATCCATTTCATTCGCCTCTGACTCGGTTCTAGGTTTAAAAAAAAGTACATTATGCTAAACAAGCTAAGCTATTATTCAATGGTGTAGTATGTGCACACAAGGCTTAAAATTCTCACCAATTTTGATTTCCGTGTGGTTACAGACGCATCCTCCAAAGATGAGAGTAACCAGCATCATCCCAACGGTAAATAATTTCATTGTACACGAACAGTTTGCCATTTATAAACACAACTAATTACACAAGGCTTTGGTTTTTATTCTTATAATAGTCACTTTCACTTTCAAATAAATGTTTTGTCATTATTTTTCTTCCTTCCATTCCTCATAATACGAATGGATTCATGTTTTGTTTATGCGCTGCGCTGATAGTTATCAACATTGTTCAAATTTTAAATGTTAACAGCGGTCGTGATATGAGGAGTTTACATATTTGAGAATTATTGCATAATACAGAAGCAATTAGATGAGGATGAGAGATGTGTTGTGCTCTCTTGTGAGTGATGGTTGCCATGGATGCCATTAAAGTTTTACTGTACTTTCATGCGGCTTACTAACTCTCAGATAGTTCCTTCAAATTACCACCCTACATGAATATATATTATATAAACTGCTGAAGCAGACAGACTGAGGAGATGCAGAAAAGGCCTGGCAATCGAATCTAATCTATTTCTTATAATGCTGTGCTGGCTGGTGGGCTACTGTTGGATAGATTTGCCGCAACTCCTTAGATTTATACTGCCGGTATGATCACCAGAGTCCCTTAACGTTTCTTCGGTGACGATATAAAATCCTACTCATCGATGATAACTTTCGCATTATTTACAAGTGCGACATTCACTATTTTATCATAAAGCCGTGCGTACAATGCGATTTATTCCGCGATAACCTAACACCACAGAACCATAAAGAAGCCCAGATAAGGCACTTGCAAGTGTTTAACATTCATTGAATAAGCTATTGTAAACGTTACACTCTACCAACTTCCAACATACCTGCAATCTGAACACAATCCGTTCAGATTATTAAAAATATACTTAGGGTTTATATCTATTCGTTACATTCCATTACATCCCATTTTGAGACCATAAATCATACTTACCGAACACGATGATGAGAAAATTTGCTCCAAAAATAGAATATCGATGCTTGAGAATTCGTAAAATTAATATGTAGCTTGATTGTGTGCATATATTCTAAACTCTCTGCTGGATGTTGATATACCAGCCGTTCAGGCGGCAGGTCTACTCCAGCATCTAGCTCGCATCCGGATTTAGCTTGATCTTTGCAATGATCATCATTTTGTTTGCTAGCTGTAGATTTTTTATAATGAAGAAACGTGTTGTTTCAATGAATCCTCTTGGTGTCTCAACTATTTAGATTGACATCCGTTTGAGAGCACACATGTACCAAACAAGCCGAATTCTAGACTTTGAGAGACGAATCGCACAAATTACGAAACTAAAGCCAACACCACACAAAATATTTTTTGAAAGAGACAGAGATACACAAGTGTGTGCGCATCAGCGGGGTTCTGGTCTTCTGGTGGTTTTGGTATTGCTGATTTTCTGACAACGTCTTAACATGAAACAGTGTTTTCTGTGTTGTGTAGATGATTTGGTCTTTTCGTTAGCAAGGAGATATCAATGTATTACGATAAGATTTAGTACGTAGGACCCATGCAAAAATATCACAATTGCTTCCTCCAAATGAAGTTTTTGTTTTGTTCCATTTCGCGAATGCAAAACGTCCCTGTGCTTGAGTTGTTTCATAATATAATAAATCCCAGTCTCGTTCACTTAAAACCAGAAAAAAAGTCTTCATAAGTAGTTGCTCATAAGAGTGCGTAAATCGAGAAAAAGAGTTGGCAAAACAGAAGAAAATTGTCGTGAACGAAGGGAAGACAAATGATGATAATCCAGCGCAACTCCAAACATATATCAAGTATCAAGTCATCAGCATTAAAGATAAACAGTGGATGTTTTGGTTTCATTTTCACGTTAACAATTGGCAGTATCTTAAAAGAAGTCTGTTTTGTTAATAAGAATACACGAAAAACCTTGGTTTTCAATGTCACCATTAAAGAGAAGAAAAATCTTTTAATTTTTAATGATTTGTTATAATTTCGGTAACAATATTTGCATAAAAATGTACTCTTAAACGCAATATGGACAGAAGAACCAGCATAGATTACGAGAAATGAGTCCTGTTCGTAATTAGCGAGACGGGAATTTTGCTATCAACTTTTTGAAGGAAGTGATAGAGAAACTGCATAACTGACGAGTTGTAACTTGTATACATACCGCATAATGATTTCGCTCTGCGAAATGTGAAATGAGCTACCATTGCTTTACTCTGCGACTGCAAAAAAGTTATTCATCAGCAGACAGATAGATATTAGCGAGGATTGAGCTGCTTGCACCGCCGCGTGGCCATCTGACGAGTGTTACTCTATTAAATTGCTAGTGGGTCAACAAGAAAAACATCTGATTATGAGACGTGTGTATAAATACATTAGCCAGTCATCAATATCATATCAGTTTGAAAACCTCCTGCTGCCGAGTTTCCAATTCAGTTTTTGCGTTCGTTCTGAATAATAAAATTTATTAATAGTTTGGGCTTTGAAATTGGATGTTCATATCATGGTTGGACGAAGCAATAAAGGCATGAGCTCGATAACCCCATCGAAGTTGAAAGCGGCAGCACGTCGTCTTCCTCGAGGCGTTGATTCTCCTCCACAAAAGCGAACTTGCTAAGCCAACCTGCAGATGGATGATCCCTGCGAAGCCAAGGCGTCTGGTGGACCGAAGCTTTTCCTAGACAAACACGTTCCCGAGGGGAAGGTTATTAAAGTTGAGAGACCCTTTACTGAAAAAATGATTAATGGAGATGAACGAGTGGAGTCGGAAGTCATCGCTAAAGTCATCAGTGTGGATGATTTTTTTTCCAGTAGAAGCATAACTAATTACAAAATTTCTGATAAGAGGAATATGTGCATGTCTTTGAAATTGTTTACCTCTTCATTGTTACAGAATTCTAGCGTACTACCGTTATTTGGGTCTGAGGCGGAAGGTGCAAACGGTTCAGTCATCCTGGAGAAATGTTACGTGGAGGATCGCGCCAAGGATGTGCAAGTGTTCGAAAATCCGTTGGACATCGCTGTAAAATACAGTGTTTTTTATACCAGTGAGTATTTTAATTAAAATTATGAATATTTAGGTTGCTTTATTAATTTTCTTACTCACTTTTATTCTGTCCCCAGTGCCCTTCGACTTCCACGCTTCCTCGTACGGCCAGCTAGATAAAATCAGACAGTCAACATGCGTAAGCATTTTCAAAAGTTCTGGAATACGAGGTTTCGACCCAGACCACAGTATTCAATGCACACATGAACGTTCTTGATTTGCTAAATTCAACTCTTAATGTCAATCGAAAGAGAGCCAAGGCCGTGAACAATAGGAAGGAATTGGATTAGTTAATGCTGTTCAATCATTGTAGACAAGGGTATAATCCAGCGACATTTCTTGGGGAAAAGTTCCTACAACAAAGAGGATACAACTTGGGCTGAATGTGACGAGAAAGTTATGAAGATTGAGAAGAAAATACGGGAACTCGGAAAGGAACATGGCCTGTTTTCGGAGGTAAAACTACTTCGACCGAAACTTGAGGAGGAAAAGAAAAAGTACATGGATTTTAAGAGTATTACTGAAGAGATGTTATACGTTCTAAAAAAATTACACGAAAAATGATTCCTAATGTCATTCGCATCATGAAGAAAAATATAATTCGTAAGTCTATAAATGGTTCCGCTAAAAAACCCACTATCGGAAAAAATCTGGAAAGGACTAATACAAAAGCTGGAGAAGATGTAAATTGCTAATTTAATAATTATATATCTGAGCTAATATCGTGGAACTAACTTAAAGCTTGTACTTCTTCAGTTATTCTTACGCTACTCTTCAGTTATTTTGCCTGCATTCATGATAATATCTGGCAGATTGTCTGTATTAAATTAAGTCTGTATTCTATCATGAGTTATATTAAAGGCACTTTTTTGGCAGTGAATGTCGTAAATTAAGATGACGAAAAAGATTTCAGCTAGTGACAACTTTTTATTCAATGAATAAGCATCATAATAGCTATATTGATTCGTTACGTATTTGAATGTCACAAAAAATTATGATAAACGAGATTTTGTATCTAATGTGTGCTAAAAATTTGCTGTTATTTAATGAAAATATGACTAAATTTTTGCCACTCCTACAATGCTTAGCGGATATTCCTTCACATGAGAAGCAGAATATTTTATTTGTATTTGTACACGGAAACATCGTTTTTCTCCCTATTTTGTATACAATTCTGCCATGGCAGATTTTTCCATATAAATCACATTTCAAAGTATTTGACTAATTTAACACGTGAAACACACACACACACGTGTAACACAAGAAAGTTTGCATGCATCACTTTTTTGATTTTCTATAATTCATCAGTAATAAATAATTAATTAAAAATGCAATCCTTATAGACTTTCAACAGAGGCGACAACATTGGCAACATGTCCATTCCATCCCTTCTCTCTTTCCTTTTAGTATACTCTTTACTGTCTTTACTCTTTACTACAGATTACGCCCCCCTACCCGTACGTATGCATTATTAGCATCATCATCATCACAGCAACTAAGCTGTGTTGTACTAACAACTATTTTTCCTGTACACACATTCTCACATCTCAACAGCATATTAACACCGATTTCGCATGTGTATGTGGTTCTCTAGTTCGAACATGAGTGAACAACAACAACAGTCTGAAAACCAAGAACAATTCTGTATTGTTGATTGTTCAATAGTTATTTGGTGTGAATGAAATTAAAACATTTTGTTCTCTCTTCTAATTGACCACCTACTTAACTTTGGGGTACATTCAACTCACACATGCCCGTTTCCCGACAGACCTTTCTCTTCGAGATGGGGATGATGAATGACGGCTTGACCCTGAATCAATTTGAGGAGGGGAGTTCAGCAGAAGGTTATATTTTGGATTCGGTGACTAAGGAAGATGATGTGGACACCATGTCCGGATGTAAGGCGGAACTTACTTTTCTTCCCTCGCCGCCTGCTTCTGCTACTGAAAAGAAAATTGCGAATGACGGGGAGATAATTGGGGAGATCCCTACGCAACAGGCACCTGCCCTTTCTCACATTAATTAGAAGGCGGGTCTGAATGAGAGTAGGTTCGAACGATGGCAGACACAGACAAATGTCCATAACATCTTTTAGAAGTCTTGATTTTTAAAATTTTTGAAAACCCATCCAGAGAATTTAATTGCGCATCTTTTAAGCTATTGTTGAGGTTTATCCGTGGAGAAATGTGAACGCTACACTCCGCACGGTGAAGAACACCTTTCCAATTTGACCTCCTGTAACTTAAAATACATTGAGTTTCGAAATTTGCAAAAAGTGAAATCTTAGGTTTTTGGATATGTTCTTTCTGCGGAGAATACTAAAAATTACATTTTTGAACACAATTTTTTATCATTTACAGGTTGCTGCTGGGATAACTCATTATAAATCGATAAACAAAATATGTAGCTCCATTATTTTCTACATAAAAAATATTATTTTTGCAAATAAATATGTAAAGTCAACATGTCTTTTACTGGGATATGTATGCCAGAAATATAAAAATAAGCAATGTAACTTTATGACATCTTATTTAGAAAATATACATTGCTAAAAAATATTTTTAATACATGTAACTTGTGTTGCAAGTTTTAGTTGGTACGTAATAGAATATTACTATAAATAATTTTTACTTTGACTTTGAAAATTTTTGGTAGATGCTCAAAATATACTCTGACATTCCTGGCCGGGCACCTAAACTATGCATGAATATTTATCGGACTTTCTGGGAAAACATAAGGCAAGAAAAATAGATTTTTTATTGTAAAAGGAGGGCGAAGAACGGATCTATTATTAAATGCTTAAGAAATCTAATTAATCTCAAATTAAGTAATTAAATTCTTAATCCGGAATTGAAGATATTTTAATTCTGGTTTAGTACAAGTAAAAGTAGTCTTGTCTTGTGAGCCAAAACACTGTTTTTCTTTGCTCTGGCATCCTTTCATAATCAAGCGAATAGATTCCGAAAAACAAAAGCTACTGAACATTTTATTTCCTACTCGACCGTAAAATAGTTCAACTACTTTTTACTGGAATAGTTGTTGCTGTAGACTTTAATTAAAAACCCGTGGGTTCCAGTTTATTCAGGTTTTATCGACAGAAAAGTTACATTTGAAAACATGGTTGGCTAGGTTTACCATTAACCCTACTTCTGCATTCGCAATATAACCTTTAGGATTTTGAACCCTTCTTACATAAGTTTTAAATAACAGCTAATTTTAAGATATATAAAAGGACAAAAGCAAAAAAACAGACACGCCCAACCATATATACTGATGATGCCACATGGTTTTACTTCCTACTGCGCAGTAATAGAAATATGATGGCTTATGTTGCTTGCGCAACTGTGAATAACAGCTTTATATAATACAAAAGTTAGGAAAAATATGTTGGATGATATATTAAACTCTTTTTTGTCGCCTTTTTATCATATATTTTATATTAAAAGCGACAACTTTATTTGAAACTATCGTGCATGATATTATTTTTTTTAATATTCCTGATGGTTCCTATCTTACAGTTATTTTCAAACACAATATATGCAGATTAGCTAATCCAAATCATAAAAATTTATATCACTTTTTTGCTCTCTTGGAGCCTTCTTAGTACCTTTAAAAATATTCTCGTTTTCAAAATCCTTCATTTTTGATACACTTTGAGATGACTCGGGTTCTACAGCGTCTAAACAATTTGTTGAAGATTTTTTATTTTTGTCAGGAGTTTTATTTTGAATCACAGACATATCCCCATTATCTCTATATGGCTTGTAAACAAACTCAAGCAGTAAAACAAATATACTTATAAGAAATATAACCACTTGAAGAACTACGATAGCTAGAATATTTTGAATTCCAATTTCGTCCCCTGGCTCCATCTTGTAGGGATCCAGGTCTTCGGGAGATACTCCTAGTGCATATCGTTTTGTTAAATAGGCCAATTTGCCCCACATGTTCATCAGCCCATTTTCAGCAAGTCTCTGGTACGTTTCAAGCAACCAAACTCGATTCATCGTGTAAACCTCTCTGTAAAGATCATATGTCCTGAATACCTCAGGTAAGATATAGCAATCAGCGTCTGTCCTGTTGAGCTCATTAACGATCACACTTTTGTACTGTTGTAGATCCGCTTTCACATCAAAGCTTAATTCCAACGCCGTTTCTTGCGTGGCAAATTTTGCCGCTTTCACAAATGTATGAGTGCCGTCTCCATCATCATCAATGCGAAAGCTACTGTTCAGGATATCAAGCAAGCCTTTTTCTTTGAAAGTGTCTGAATATATGAATGGACCTCCTCCAAGATAAGCTGGGAACAGTATTTTATAACCAAACATTAGCATTTCTTTCATTGAGGAAAACATTTTGGGTGGATCAGGAATTGTGAGGACACTCATAATATCATTTCCGTGTAGCATGCAGGTATAAATTTCTACAAACTGGAATAGTGTCATGAGTATAGTCCTTTGCTTGGAGTCTGTCATTCCAATAAAAATGCCAAAAGTATCAATTAGAGTACTAGTATTATTCCAGAAATTCCGGTTTTTCCTAGACTCAATGAACGCAAACATCAAATATATTGTGAAAACGATTACCAAAATGTCTATAGTAAATGGATATGTCCAGGTGGAAAATTTAATTCCAAATGTGTGCGGATCAAGTCCATTTTTATCCATTACGCAATACATCAAATGATTACTTCTTGTACTGCTATACTGGAGCCCAGTAAGTCTCCAAAAGACAAACCGTTGTGGGGTAGTTCTCTTTGTGTATACGTCCGCGTCAACAATGAACTGATTTGTTTAAATTTCACGATCGTCTGACCGCAAAAAGTCTATTGTGATGTTGTGATATGTTTGGATTGCGAGAATTGACATAATTTCTTGATTGCACAACCAAAAATTGTAAGTAAAAACATATCGCCAACATGCCATACTGTCGTCTTTTGTAATGTATTTTTTTAGGATATGCCAGTACCAAAAATATATACAGCCTTCAACTTTTCGTTGATTTCCAAAGCGAAATAGTTTTCGATGCAGCGTGACTGGATTTGCAAGTGAGTCATGGAATCTACTTTTCAAACTGCCTGTGTTGGCGTTCTCATCGCAGTAACCATTGCAAAGAAATCGGTACCGAATTTCCAAAGTTTCAGCGGTTTTCAATTGAAACAGGATGAGCTTTGTTGATGGCCAATTCAACTGTTTTTGAGAGAAAAAGTTTTGTATGACGATTTCACCCGTTTGATAGATACGACTGGATATTGCAATAAACAATGTGGTCGGTAACATCCCAAATTCACTGAGCGGGTCAATGTTTCCTTGTTCACTTTTTATAATTGTGTGAATTGGTTGCCCGTATTTAGAAGTAAAAGTGTACCTCCTGATGACGTTTAGGTTGTATTTGGTAAATATGTAGCGAATGGCATTTAGCGATATATCGCATTCCGTTAGACATAATGAAGCAAATATAGTATCATGGTTGCTTGACCAAAGCGTTTCAAGTAATTTATGGAAAGTGCTTCTAAAAACTGGGATTTGACAAACGCTCTCACCAGGTGTTTCTTTTACAGCAGACACAACAAGAATAGATAGGAGGTATATCGCTTTTGTATTCATGTTTATTAGTGTTTATCTGAGAAAAAGTGTGCTTTGTGCTTAGATTTTGATCGAGTTGAGTAATTTTGGGTTAAGCAAATTTTACTTTTAATCTTTGCTTCAACTTGTAATTTTAGGCTTCTTTTATGTAGCGTAGCTTCTGAAATATTTGGAATAATGCTTTATTTTGAGAAACTTGGGAATAAATTATTTAAATTAGCAAATATAATTTTTAATATGCAAAAGCTCAGTAGTTGTAAACTTTCATAACTACGTGTTATACTATGGATAAAAATATTCCCTCGTTTTGCGTCGTTAGAGTAAGACAAAAGCAAACACATCCAAAAATATACACCGATTATGAAAGCTTTAGCTCGTTATTTCCTACTCGATCGTAAAATAAATCAATTCCTTCGAGTAAGGCATGAAACCTCATTATGTAGCTTGCAAAAACAACAAAATTTAGGATATATACTAGGACAAAAACAAAAAACAGACACGCCCAATCATGCATACTGATAATGAGACATCTACCGGTTTTTGTTATGCATGCAGCTTATGAATAACAACTATATGTAGGATGAAAAACAAGAAAAATATGATGGATGACATGTCTAACTTT
>JAQIXW010001467.1:0-19248 GCA_034700685.1 Willowsia buskii | reverse complement strand
TATCAGACACATCCAACTTGTCTGTTCAGAGTTACAAGAATTTTACATGTTATCATTCATTTTTGACTCAGAGTTTATAGTTCAACGAAGGCTGCATCGATGACACATTTAGGGTACAGGATAACCTTATAATAAATTTCATCATTAATAATTTATTTGCGTTGAAAACATAGAAAACTAATTGCATTTTTATGTAGGCTGTAATGACCAATATTTAATCAATATTAAGATAAGAATGCTCATATCTCATCCCTTGATTCGAAGAAGCAGTAAAATAAAAAAATAAAATTGAATTAGTTTATATACACATATCCGAATTTATTAATGAAACCTTGATTTTCAAAGATATGAAATTGTTATATATGACGAAATAGTTTTTGTTAAAGCTCATCCAAATTATAATACAACGAACGATGATGAAATATGAAATGTATGTCATTTCGAAAGAATCTTATTCTTGATCTTCATCCTTCTCTTTTGTTTAATTCAAAGAATTTTAAGAAGTGAACGAGTGAAAGTTTCAAATAAGGTAAACATTTTTTTTCAGAATAATGAACAATAGAGTTTTGCTTGCCAACTGAAAATTTTACGTGGCTTCTATAAAACCGAGCACTACAAGCCAATCGTCAGTTTTATTCTTCTCGAAAGTAGAAATGGAGTCTTCCAAATTTTTGTCGATTTTTGTCATCTTCTCCCTTTTAAACCTTTCCAATGCAGGGTTCGATCCTACCATATATTTCAAGAAAAATCTACCCAAAGTACCTGGAGCTAATCAATGCGGTAAGATTTGATTAAAAGTATTTCATAATTAATACGAACCAGAGCTAAAAACCTTTTAAATTATATTTTACAGGTGGCCCAGGAGAATTTGTCGAGTTGAGATTTGCCGGTTGCAGCTTGGGAGGCGAGATGTGCACGCTGTCTCAGGCTGATGGACTTGTCAGCGAGTTGGATTACGTACCTATCAAAGATATTGACGAGCTTCTTCTCAAGGTTTATTCTGGTGATAATGGAAACGAGCCTCAACTTGTTTACGAGGGCGAAATCCCCGAAAGCTCTGTTGAGGCTGGACACAAATATACAATCAGTGTGTCCTCGCCAATTGACGAGGAGTTGATAGGAGAGAAATGGAGAACAAAATTTGAACTTTATGATCCATCTGATGACTCCCTGAGAATCTGTATGGAAGCGGAGGTTAATATTGAGGAATAAATTATTCTGCAATTTTTTGCATTGATTGTATGAAAAATCTGGAATTAAATAAATCATTCAAAATTATATTTGATTATATATTCTAAATACATATTAGCATAAAATACATATATATATATATATTGAATATTACGTTCATTTCATATATGAGTATGTGCATATATGTATAGGTCTAATTCTGCATACATTTGACCTAAATTCCACAAAAACGGTTTTCTCAATAAATTGTTTGCTAAAAGCCTATTGTCTATTTTGTTCCGCTTTCGCTTTCACTACTTCCATAATTTGACCTACTTCTTGTGTAAATACATATAAAAGTGCAAGTACAGTGATTTGTATTTGAAATAACATTTTATGCATGATTTAAGTATAACATATTATATATGAGTCATTTAACTGATAAATAATTCGTGTATTTAGTTCAACATTGGTCCATATCGTCATAAAGTGTAAGACTATCTTTTCATTTTGCACAATGCATGCTGGTAACAAATCGGTTGAATTTCATGTGAGTTAAGCAATGACATAGCGCAGGAATATCCATTTGCCTACATATTCCGTTCGTATTTTTTCAAGCTTATCAATATTAGATGCGTATATTGTATACAGAATTGAGGCAACAAGTCTATATATATATCTTATCAATATGGTTTTTTGTATGGATATCTGTATATACACTTTATTCATAGCTTCAATCATTACTAACTCTTTATTACACAGACCACACACGAATATAGTGAGTTAGCTGAGTAGTTGCAGCTTAATGTAACCTTTCCATGTAAAATACCAAATGCACGATTCAAGCAGCAAACAGATGTTCTTCTTGCGGTATTTATATTCCATCTGTATTTTTTTCTGATCTCATATTGGTCATATTTATGTGTGATGATGACTAATGTGATTGCCCATCCTAAATGCACGCACCAACTCGTGATTTTGATTGCGATCACTTAAATTGTCAGAAAAAATTTCTGACAGAAATTTGATTCTATTTAAATTTTCATTTTTACAATATTTTTTAACAATATTATAGAATTTAGAGAAGTTTGTGTACAAGATAGTAAATCCAAGGTGAAGGACAAGAATATAAAAACAGCTAATCAGGAATAAACGCTGAATCCAAACACTGAAATGAATAGTGTGGGGAAACCTATTAAAACCATCACAAGTTGGGTAAGCATATCCCTCTGCTGTTAAGATATATAGATATATATGAAGAGATATTTTCTTGTACGAAAATAAGTATTTATCATTTTTTTGTAAAATGACAGGTTAATGAGGAGCATTACGAGCGCTTATGGAAGATCAAAGACATTCAAAATGCTCTAGAAAATCCGAATCTGAAACTGCTAAATGAGCTTGAAATCGAAACAGCTGAAGATTCACCTTTGCACTCGAAATGGACTGTGGGTTTACAAAGCGCTAGTCACTCTTCTGGAGCGCGCATGATTGTATTTGAATTCAAACTTGGAAAAATATTCAGGCAGGAAACAACAAAAATTCAGTCAAGTATATTTGTCAAGCTGTGTAAACCAAAATCCAACCAATCAGATATGGAAACTAGCCAATCGGAGATAAAAACTGCTCAGGTAAATTAAAAGCTATAATCTTTCTAAATACTTATATAATCTATATTTAACATTTAAATAATTAACTTATTTTGATTCTTCTACATTTAGTCTCAAAAAGGCTTACAAGAAAATGAAAGCCACATGATTCGTTATAAGTATCCTATTGACTGGAAGGAAAGTAAGTTTGTGGATGCATTTGGAAATTTAACAGTTCACATCAAGCTTACTCTGTTCAATGCGTGTACTGGAACTCACGTCGAAATGGTTGAGGAAAATTTCAAAAATGAATCTGTTTTAATGGCACGTAATGCCTTGACCTCTCTTCTTGCTGATGACTCTGTCAAGTTGGATGTTAAACTGATTTGTAGTGATGGAAAGGAGCTTAGATGTCACAAGTCTATGTTGAAAGGTGACAAAGAAAATTATTTATATAATTAATTGCTAAAATGTATACGAATACAATAATTTTGGTTTATTAAACTTGTGACAAAATAGCAAACAGCCCAGTTTTTAAGGCCATGCTAGAATCCAGTCTAACTGAAGCTCAAACTGGTGAGATCAATTTGGAGGATATCTCTGGAGAAACAATGGAGGTGTTAATTAGGTACATGTATACTGGTCGACTACTAGAATGTTGGCGTGACCCTGATATTACATTGGAACTTACATATGCAGCTGGAAAGTATCAGATAAAACCGCTTCTTGAATACTTGGATATTGTTCTTGGGGATATTGTTGATGAAAACGGGACAAATGTGATTAGTCTAATGAATTTGGTGAGGAAATTGTCTATGAAGAAAGCTGAAGGTGAGTTGAGCGAAAAGATTATTCAGCGTACACTTTTCATCAGAAGTACTGGTGACCTTTTGGCAGTCTTTGAAAATGATGCTTGATGCCGAAAAGAAATAGTCAAATCATCTATTAAGAATACCATACGTTTAAAAAGTTTAATTATCAAAGATAAAAAATATCTGAAAAATGATAAAAATGAATGTAGTTAAAACATAGCCAAGTTGTATTACATAAAATGCAAAGAATGATAATGGAAAATGTAGGATATGGTATGAATGACATTTTATTTTTGAAAACCGAATAAATAAGTATAGAAAATTTGCGATTTTATTGTTTATATTTCCTAATTTAAGGTACATTAATATTCAATGAGAGTGCCTATAATCGATTTATTATGAAAATATATATTTTTGTGAAAAGCTTCTAATTGTACGTAGTATATGCATACATTGCCATATTAATTCCCGTAATTTTTAAATATTGCTGTTTGTAATTTTCGTAGTGTATCTTTGCATGTTATCCTTATCGAATCTCAAAGCAGTTCTATGCTGTGCGGAGGAAACTACGGATGTTTGAAAAGTAAAAAATGTACTTCGTTTTGTCAGAAATTGTCAATAAGTAATTCAACTCAAGTGAGACACAATCAATGATTAAATCTAATAACCCTCATATTCTTTGCATATTCTGAACTGTTGATTACAATGTGTGGATATGTATTCCACAAATTGTCTATGATGCATGCCGTCATGGCCTTTTGAAAAGTCACGGTCAATTTTACGAATGACAAAAAATATTTGTCAGTTGACAGATAAGAGATTTGATAATCAATGCATATTGAAATTCTCAATGAACAATACCCAACAAGCATATTGCGCATAACATTATTTGTGCTCTATTAAACGCATATATGTATTTGTAAATGCAGCAATGCAGTGAAATTGACTTTTTTAATGATGGGGGTTATTAAACCCTTACAATTCAGCTATTATCTATGCTTCACAAAGCACATATCTGTTTGGTAAGGAACAAGGTCCAAAAGCCAGAAATGATGCGTTGTTTGCACGACTAGCAAACGTGAGACAAGTTTGATAAACATAACCATAACCAGTAATTTTGTATGGAAGGTTTTCAGGTATTGCATCTTCTGTTTGGTTCCAAGAAAATTGACGGGGTAAATAAGAGTCACGGCCAGATGTCCAGTAGGCTGCCAAAAATAATAAAAGACTTTTTCTAAAGTTATGATTTAAGAATTTACACATTGACACAAATGTTTTTAGTTTTCTAAACCCCTACCGTCACTCTTAAGTATGTTGAACTTTGAGTTCAAAGCGTCAAATTCACTCTGGGATCTTATAGTTGCCAGTTTCATTTCAAATGATTCACATAACTCTCCTCCTGCTGTCCAGTTCTGAAATTCATTGATGGTTATATTTACAAACTAAATAATTTCCATATAGTAAAACAAAAATGCTAGTGTATTTCGAAAACTTTATCCAGTCTAGATACCATTGTTGTTTGCTCTGTATAGTACGATTTTCCGTCTACTGCTGCAACAAACTTTAGACTTGATGAAACAGGATCTAAGCAATTAAATAAGTCAAACAAAGTAAAAACTGGAGTAGATATATAATAAGGTAAACTAGGTTGCTATGCACGCTTACCAATTAGACGCGAATGGCCTATTCCTATTCCGAATAAGGAAAAGACAATTATTAATAAGCATGGTATCATGATTGCGCTATGTTATGTAAGAATATCAACAGTATTGAACGTGTAATCTTTACTACTGCAAGTCATTAGTTTGAATAACCCTTACTTTTATTCTAGTAGAGTCCAAATCTTCGTTTAGTGATTCATCTGTAAGCTTTTATTCACCCGAGTACATTCAATAATAAGTGATTGATTAAAGTAGACTATGATTTCAAACATTGACAACGAGTCCAAAAACAAGGCTTTATCGACATTTTTATTGTGATTGTATCAGAGTGATTAAATCAATCAACTTTTTTCGATACTGCACACGAAGTCACACAAAGTTGTTTTTTATAATAGTAATAATCTAAACTCGCAGTAAAAAAGCAAAGTCTATTTGCAGAAAATATTTACTGAAGTGTGACAATCCGAGTCAGTGTGGTAGCATTACCGCAAGTATCCGTGTTTTTAGGGGTTTGACGATAATCATTAATTTTAAATAGTAGTATTAGTGACAATTTTTATGTTACTCAAATTTTACTCAATAATTACAATTACCAAATTTTACGTGAATTCACTCTCATTTGGATAAAAATCCATACACGTATAACGTAACTAACGGTTTCAAGTTGGATATTACATTATATTTAAAAGAATGCGAGCGATTAGTAAAACTCAGGCACAGTATTATCTCTACGATATTTCGACATCATATTCATAAGTTCTACAGAAGCAATAAAATGTAGTTAATTACGTTTTCGGCAGACCACGCTTCACGATCAGTGTTCAAACACATATCATGTCATTCTCATGATAAGAAGTCAGTGGAGTGGGTGGCAAAAATTGTGGAGTAATAGATAATGCACACGAGTTCTTATCTTGTTTGCAGTTTATGATATAAGCGGAATTTTTATACTGACTCATTGAAGTATTGCAATATTATATCCATACATTGATTCAATGCAGAATTTTAATAGAAACTGAGTACTTTATAGGTGAGTTTTTGTGTCTACTCATAAGAAGAATATTATGCAATTGGTGTGCATATGTGTTAAGAAAAATTGAAATTACTCATGCAAACATCAAAAACAACCTAGATCATCAATCAAAATGGCGGCTAATACTATCGAAAAAAGTTGGGAAGATCTTATTGTCGGAGGACAAGGTAATATTTCGTTTTTAGTGGACTTTCACTCAGCTACTAATTGTATTAGTAAAAGCTTTGCTGTAAAATTTTACTAATATGGCTTATTGTTCCCTCGTTAGATTGTCCAATAGCTGATATTATTAACGTCTTAAAATCTTCGTGTACACAACACGTTGTTCTGGAAAGCAAAACCTTGGTTTATGAACTGAGAATTTCCGAATGCAAAAACCGAATTTTCCTGAACTCGAAGGCTGACCTAATATTATTTGATGAAATGATACATGTCTGGAAGGAAAAAAACGGTAGCCAAGCAACTTTAAAAAATTTTGTGAGCAGTTTAAAAAAGGATGGCTGTAACGACTTTGCGGCTCAATTAGTGGAATATTTCAAATCTAAGATTCTTCTACAATCGAACGACAAAGAATCTAATGTGAACGAGAATGTAAAATTTATAACTTATGAACAACCTACTTTCAGTGAAATACTACAAAACGTGTATTGACATGTATGTTGGAAATTTATTATCCCTTTAGATCCTACAAACCCAAGAGCAGAGTCGCCCACTGTTAAAGAAAAATCAGGCTGTTAGCACAACTGAAAATAATGGTATGTTCGGAATTAACGAAATAATTATTAGTAATATATGTCTTAAAAGTTAATGTAACCACATATTATTCAAACAACTCTACCCAAAAATTTCTTTCTTTGAAGATATTAATACAACAGTTTCAAATTTTACTGGGGTGCAGGAATTCAATTCAATTAATCCTTTGGACTTAAAAAGACGAGGAAATGTTGACGATGAAGCAAGTAAAGGCACATCTACATCCTTCAGTGGGACCCCTTCAAATCAAGATTTTCATAATTATATATCTCAGCTTACGTGTATCTTTACTAATCAGCGTTTTCTCGTAGGGCTTTGTCTTCTTCTAATAATTATATTTATTTTTATCATTTCACGCCTTCATAAAAGTAAGACGCAAACAATAGTATATCCTTCTGAAACTTATATGCTTTCTACAACTGAAATACAACATACTAAATATTTAGAAAGCCAATCAGTTGAAGTGCATTCATTTGATGATTACAATCAAAAATTTAGAAGCGCTGTTATTGTTAGGAATATCAGTTTAAGAATAATTATTGAAAATGACGAAGATTGGCCTGCGGATGGACTGATTGAACATGCTAATGAGATAGTTCATTTAGTCGTGGAGGGACCACTTAACGTAGTTGTCATTGGAGAGTTTTTGAGCGACGCTGAAATACTGGAAAAAGCATTTTTAAATTTAAAGAATGCAAGATGCAGTGGTGTCGAAGCTAATAGAAATAACACATTAAGACATAAGAAAACTTTAAATAGTCTTAAAGAAATGGACTTAACAGGAATAGGTAATTGTTTTAGTGTATTCTTAAACTTGGCTCAGCATATTTATTTACCTAGTCTTTTGGAGTTGCGAATTCACAGTGCCACAATAATAAGTGACACAACCCCGCTATTCGAATCTCTTATAAGTAAATTGACAAGCCTTGTAGCTTTTGAAGTCACATTAAATATTTCTACTTCAGAAATATTTGTAATTCCTTTAAATACAAAGGTTTTAAGAAGGTTTACAATTAATTTACATAGTAGATCTGAACCGTCACCGGTATTCCCAGTACTGGGTGATAATGGAGTGTTATGTGAGTATGGAAGTAAGCTAGAAGAACTTCACAGCGAGAATTGGTTTCTGCAGTTAGATAAATTGTTTCCTTGTGCAAATTTAAAAGTTATTAATATATCATATAATATAAATAACAATCATTCATTTGATAATATACTGACATTTGTAAATAGCTTTCAGTTTTTGAGGAAACTAAATTTGACTTTGAAATATGAATCAACACTTTACTGTCCAGAAAAAGGATTGGCTGGGTTGACTGAAATTGACTGCTCAGTAGAAGCATATATGATATTAGAAGTGTTATCTGCTATTTAGTTATTGGCTCAAAAACTAGACATAAATCACAAAATAGGAAACCCGGATACTGTTCTAGCTAACGCTTTTAAATATGTAAATCTCAATCTTTTATATTTAGTTGTTACAATTTTAAAATTGCATTGTTTTTACAAATAAATAATAAGAATGTTGAAAAATAAAGCTCGATTAATATATAAGACGGGTTACATTTTGCTTGCATTTTAAAACGTGTGCTTGATCAATTATTTGCTTTTCCTGGTGTTGAAACCTTCATAACATAATATATATTTTATTATTGGAGAAAAGTTTTTTGATCAGTTTCTTTTCCTGCATAGCTCTATCAAATACACTGAACTCTCGCAAGTTTCCATTTATTAACTGCGTTTTTCAGGAAAACACAATATTGGTATATTATATTAATAAAGAGGTTATCAACACAAGAAGAATTCCCCGTTTACTGACGTCAGTAAACATCTTTCTGCACAATACGGGTTATATTTGTGTTTTATATCTGCATTGCAAGTTATATTCAACTGACATTTTTGCTAATATTAATGTAAAAACAAGCACAAAACTGTATTCGCATGAATGAATGTATTCTTATCAACCAAAACCTTCAAATTGACTGACAGTTTTATATCATATGACAAGGCGCAAAACTACATGAGCTTAAACATTGTGTAAATATCATGCTTTATGATGCAATTTAGTTTAGGGAGATGTAAGTGTAAAATTTTACCATTTCTAAATCAGTTTTTATTCATAAACATGCAATAACGGTGTCAATTCTTCCTGATGTATATGAAATAAAAAATGAATCAATGCGAAAGCATAATTTATGTTAGTATTCACGGTAGTTACCACTATAAAGATCATAATATGAAAAGCAAATTCATGCGTTTCAGGAAGTGAAAGATTCTCTTAATATTGTTGTTTGCAAAACATGTTTATGCAAAAAACTAACTTTTATCTGGGGTATTTGCAAAAACGATATTTGTTGTCAAAAATTTAAGCGCAGAGGTTAATGACTTCAAGTTTTGTACAGATTTGCAATGTAGTCATGATTTTTTGCATGAGTCTCAAATTTGATATCCATTCCCAACTTTTTATACACAAACTCTAACATAATATCCCAAACTGCTGACTGGATGTGTCATTGTTTTTCAGAACCTACATTTTGTTATTGAAATACTCTAAGAATTCAAAAATTGAACGTAACAATATTTTTAAGCGTAATAAACAGAATGAATTATCTAATTTTCAAGGACTCGGGTAAGTAAATTGCTTATTAACTTGTACACATTCATTCATAAATTACTCAAACTGCAGTTTCTAGTTTGATGTTTTATGCATATATTATAATCACGTGGCATACAATTTTTTAAATAGGAACTCCATTGGACCAAATTGCAGAATTCATGAGCAAATCGGAATGTTTAGAGCGTTATGGCATTAACGAATCACTATACAAAGAGCTTCTGGAAAGAATGGGCTTGATACACGATTCAAATAATAGAGAAAAATATAGCACAACAATGTCACTTCTAAAGCAAAAGACAAAGAAAGACGCTATCACTTGTATATTAAAAATTTGGCTTAAAACAAACAAGGGCCAGGTCAAACTTAGCGATTTAATTGATATTTTAGAAATCATGGGCATGCATGCCACTGCAAATGAACTGAAGTCGTCATGCTTAGAAAAATACAAAAACGATACAGATTCAAAAAGTCCATTTGCAAATTATTTTGAAACTAGTGCTAATATGGGTTCCTCAAGAGTAGTAAAAAACATGAATGTAAAATGTCAACTTCCTTTGCAAAAGAGAAGAACAAAATTGGAAGGGACACATACATATTTTGAGGGCAACATAAATGATCTTTCTGATTATGACAATGATGTATTTGAAAATACAGTAGTGATCACAGGAAAGGAGAAGATTGGCATGCGAATTGCACGAGAATACGTAATACCATGTTTGGCTCAGTTATTTGTGAGTTTATCAATACTCGGTATATATTATGCAGTACTGATTGGGGAACGGGGTCATTTGTACCGTCAATTGCAACAGATATCTGGACTTCCTTCTCAGTTTCGAAGTATGGAGTCTCATTTGATGACGGTTGAAAATATAGTAAGAAAAAATTGATTTATGCTTATATTTAATTATACTAAAATATTTGCATTTTTGTAAAATTTTATTTTAAATCTTGCTGATTTGTTTGTTGCTTACAGACAAAAATTGGATACGTAAAATCTAAAGCTGAGTGCCCCAGAGTGTCACTTATGGACAGGAGTACGGTCAGCAATGGTTTTAATTCTACAGTGGAAATTTTTGTTTTCGGTAACGACAACCTGGACTGGTCGAAGGAACCATTAGAAGGGAAAGCGCAGCTCGTTACACATGTGTACTGGAGCGGGGCACTGAACTTAAGAAATACTTTTCAAATGCTGAGAAAAACCAAAAAATTACGATCAATTCACCTTACTAGCACAGCAGTTAACGATATTGATTCTGCAAAGTTGATAGACGAATATATAGAAAGCAAACCTGTCGCTTTACCGTTCTTAGAACATCTTTTGATACAAAATTTTACTTATAATATTTATATTTTAAAGGCTTTGTCAGAAAAGGCTGTTTTTATAACTTGAAGGAACTTACGATAAGGTATACAAATATCAGTTCTGCTGACACTTTTTGTCTTAACCAGCTTTTAGAAAATAGTAAAGCCACACTTCAAAAGATGCATTTTGTGGGCTCCATTAATGATTTTCAATCATTTTTAATTATGCTTCCTTCGGAACTTCCAAATTTAAAAGAGCTTGTGATTGAGTATGACACTATAGATATTGACTCTTTAAATCCTATAAACTTACCACCAGGGTTTTGTAATATAGTTAAAAATTTAAATATTTTCGTGTATAAGACTGCCTACTTCTCTCATAGCAGTAATCAAGAGATATTCAAATGTACAAAGCTTTGCTCCCTAACTATTGGACTATTTGTCCCAGAAGCCTGGGACCAGTTGAACATTGATATTTTCAACAGTGTTCCAAAAACTTTAAGTGTTTGGAGGTTAAATGTTTGGTTTCCAAACAAACAGGACAATGATAGCTGTAATATAATCGGAAAAGACGAAGATCGTACGTATAGATTAGTGATAAGCTCTAACTGTTAAACTAGAGCAAAAAAATAACCCTTAAATTTATTAGAGTACAAATTTAATTCAAAATAGTTTATTATTTTACTAATGGCAATAAGCAAACTATAATTCAGTGTCTTTTTACTGGATATATGCGTCAGTTTATATTTAAAATTTATATTGTTATATATTGTTATACTGTTATTTTGGCGGTTACATGTGTGGTTATTGATATTATTTCTTTGAAAGTTGTATGATTTCAGGTAAACTTGTAAACAATTTATTTATTTAACTAACTAAGATTAATTCAAAATATAATTTAGATTGTAACGCAAATATAGATTCAAATTTTATAAATGTTACGAAAGGTTTTACCATGTGCATTCTATTAACATAAAAAATGCTAATTTGAAATTTATGGATTTCTGTATGGAAGCAAATAAAAAAAACACAGTATTTATTTTACTCTGATTTAACTGAGGTAACTGTTGATTGATTTATTGAGTAACAATAAGAATAAATTATTACATAAAATGTGTTACATATAATTCCTATGTACTTTGTAATTATGATGGGGTAAAACGATTTTAATAACACATTTAGATACAACAAAATTAAAGGTTACCCATATAATCTGATAGCCTATGACAAAATACGAGTAAGGAGCAGCTATAATGCGAATTGTAATTTTCGTAAATGAGCAGGAAGTAAGCAAATGCTTAAAGCACAATAACCTTTCTTTGTTGTGAAGTGAACGAGATAAACGAAAAATAACTTCTGGGTTTAGGCACAGTTTGGCTTTATATACACTTGGTTACGTGGACAAGGAAAAGCAAACAAGAGGCTTATAATTGATTATATACCTATGCATGATATTCAGAAGCGATGGCAAGTGTAACACTTCAAATAGCATCACTTATGCGATTAATGTATGCAGTGGACTTTGCCCAAAAAATTCTCAATATGATAAAATTTGTTTGCTCTTCCAACGGATCAACCTTTGGTTCATATTCATTGTGTACAGTATTTACGAAAAAAAGATTAGTTCAGGAATCTCCAAATAAAAAACAATAAACGCTTCAGCATAAGCCCTAACGTCACAAATATGATTAGAGATTCAAAATTTTTAAGTTAAGTTAAATTTTAAATCTCAAAATATAATTATTTTAAATATGAACTTATACTTAACTTGAATATTTATTGAATTTAAATCAACAGGATTTTGTTGACTAGACAATGCACATAAGACGTAGAAACGAGTACAAATATCGCATTGAAAGCTACCAATATTCAGAAAAACGCCGTGAATTGCAAACTTTTGCTTTCTTATTTTAAAATTTGTGCATCTTTTACGAAATAAGCTAGTAGTACTTTTAATATGGGCATGTGCGGTATGAGTTATCCCTGCAGTGCGGCGACAGGAAATTTACGTTAAAATCTTTATTTTTGGATGAAACGGTTTTAAAGTATTTATATGTAAACTTGAATTTATTGTCATTTTCATGTTAAAAGAAATGTCGACTGGGACCTTAGTGTTGGAACAAATATCCCATAAGTAAGGTTCTACTACATACTAAGTTCATGCAGCGTTAAAATTCTTAATGTCAGAATAACTAAGTCAGTATTGAGTATGTAATTAAGTCGTAGTCAATGGCAACATAAAATTGCAAATCAGCGTGCATAAATCGTATCTATCAGCATATATAATGAGTCAGTGTGTGTCGTTAAAACGTATCAAGTATAAATGTTAGCGGTTGTATGCCCTCTCTATCAGTTATATTAACATCTGCACCATTATCAATTAAAATCTTCACAATTTCAGACATAATAACAGCCGGACGCTTAGACTTTCCTTGCTGAAAGCATGCTATATGAAGTGGAGTTTTTCCTGTGTGGTCGACAACATTTGGGTCAGCGCCCATTGATAAGAGAAACGATAAGGCTTCCACGTTCCCTGCTTCCACTGCCACGTGCAGTAAGCTCGTGCTGCTGTCCTTGTACTTAAAAGATATCCACCCAGAGGTATATCGAAGCGCTAACCGTAATTCGCTCGATTTAAAGTAATTATTAATAAGATGGTACAAAAAGTTGTCCCGGTAAACCAACTCGTGATCCAAAGTGCCAGCGAGAGAAGAACTCAGCAAATCTATTGTACTTAGCTGGAGCCTGATTTGTTTAGTCGCAATATCAAATGGGGACTCGTCCTTATAATTTTTATATCTAAATATTTGGTCATATTGTTTTTGAACGATATATTCAACAAGTTCGTGGAACATAAGGGGATCCATGTGGAGAGCAGCTTTGTGTGCAAAAGTGTACAAATTGGAGCAATGGGAATAGGGGTTGGCCCCATTGGCAAGTAAAAGCTTTATAAGTTTTATATGAACGCGATCCATTAATAAGGGAGTATACTTATTTTCAATCTCATAGTCCACTATTTGTGTACCAAATTTCCCAAAAATTTGTAAAATCAGTTTCAATATTTGAATTTTATTCTGCACAATTTCCTCCTTATCGCAAATTGTGTCATGAACACAAACGTGAGCCAGACTCTTCATTGTTCTCAGACGAGTTTCATAAAGATTCGCAAAAAGCTCAAAAGTCTGAAGGCATCCGCGCTGAGCTGCTATATGAAGTGGAGTTAGTTCAATACCAAATAGCTTCCATTCATTAAATTCAACTTGTAAAATATTTATATCGCCAACACAATTGAGTAATTCTAAAACGTTTTTAACAAAAGAAAAGTTGGAGTACTTTGTTGAGATAAGCAACATTTTCTTCCATTCGGATAGTGTTAAGCTTCCTTTCACAAAAACTTCCTGGGCGTTACCAAGAAACAAGCAGTACATTCCATAAAATTGGTTTAAAGAACAAGCTTTCATAAAGCAAAGTTTCAACTCTTTGCTTCCAAAAGTTTCCTTGTAAAGTACTCTTAGCATATTTGTATGCACATTATATTTTTCAAGGATTCTGGTATCCTGAATCATTTCATTCAGAAAGTAACCTAGGGAGCTATATACGAAATTTCCATTTTCACTAGTTTTAAAAACTAGTTGGAGTACTTTGTAAACGTAATTGTAGTTTTTGTCGATTGTAGAATCTTTTTGTATTTCAATATCAGACAATATGGATATCAGATTTAGGATACTTTTAGCGATAGCATATTCAGCAAATGTTTTGTGGCTGTATCTCCTTCGCTTTTGGGATTTAGAAGATTGAAAAAGTAAAGATGAAATTGTAGGGAACAACAAGTCAATTGTGTGGCACAGCTCTTCTTGAACTTCGAGATATACGAATCTCATATTCATGTAATATTTGTATAGCTCAAATAAGGTGAACTGACGTTCAATCTCATTTCTGCGATACAATCCTAAGTAAGATATTTGCTTAGCATTTCTTGAGTAAATATCGCCTAGCATTAGACATTGGAGAGGGATGGCTGCAATAGTTTTTTGGTCGCAATTTTTTATAGAATTTATACAATCCCTCGCAAAACTAGACAAAGCAAAGTTTTGTTCTGCGTTGAAAGAACAAGTCCAAAAGTTTGACAGAAACTTAATTTGTTCAGATTGACTAAACGGTTTTATGCGATAGATAAAAGCTTCCAAATTAATAGTGTCAATGGTTAGCTTATTTCCAGTTGTGATACATAGTCTAACATTTTCAAAACATCGAATGCATTTTATAAGTTCACAGCACACTTTAATATCGTCATCCGTGTAAAGGTCATCTATAGCGTCAAGAAAGAATTCTATTTGGTAGCAAGAGGACGAAAACGCGTGAATTAAAATATGGTATCCTAAGTCATTTGACGACAACTCTTTAGCAATAAGTTCTTTTATAAAATCAGGATCGAATGTTAGCGTTTTAGAGTCTCTTAAAAGTCTCAGGATTTCCGGCGTGTAGAAAAATATTACCAGGCGTTCAGTATATTTATTTTGGACTTTTCTTGCTAAGCTTGCCAAAAGTTCAGATTTTCCAGATCTTGGGTAATCGCAAATGCAAATTGTAGAACTATTGTGATTTGCAAAGTGTCTGTTGACAAAATCAGTTTCTTCCATATTTTCATATTCGCCACTTAGAAATAACAAAATTGTGTTACAATTTCCGCGTGATTTTTCCCAACTCAATTTACCCTCCTTGTACTCCAAAACATGGACAGGTTTTTCAGTTTTTGTGCAAATTTTCTCAAAATGGCTATCACATTGGAGAATAATGTGGTGAACATTTAGGGTGCATAATTGCCTATCTGATGTGTCACTAGGCTGGAAACCAGAGAGGAAAGAAAGGGTACTCCATTCTATTCCTTTCAGTAGAAATATTTCGTCACATTCTTTCATCAGTATTTGGGGATGGACGAGAGTACGTGCCATCATTGTTCGGGGAATGTACCATGGAACACATTGTGGGATCATGCTTTTAATAACAACTATATTTTGTGTGGTCATCAAATCGGTTAATAGTTGGCCATGCACAGTTTTCTGGAGAATGTCAGTAAATGTTTCTGCGGACATGTTTCCTGCGACTTGAATAAGTCGTTTTCTTTCTCCACATACCAATACTTCCTTAGACAAAAGCTCGCCTTTAACGCTAGTCTCCAAATCTTTCCAGCCTTTTTCCAATGTTAGATTTGGTGATAAGTCCAATGGAAATTCCTGTTTTCCTATGGCAAAATATTAAATAAGAACCGAATAAATAATTTAGTAAATGTTTGGTGTCAGAATAAGCAGAAAGTAATAAAATATTGAAGTAAAACAAGTTTTGAGGTTTTTGAATCTTAATGTTTTATGGTGGAGAAACTAAGGTCCGTCCCACTGGGAAGGAATATTTTTTGTTTTCTCCATATATTTTGATAGAGAGATGCATATATTCTGGTTTTGATATATGTTATAGAGTTACTCATGCTTATTCAACACACAAAGTTAAGAGCCCGGGCAGTGTCGTATATGGACGGATAACTAACAGATTTTTTTTAGAGATTTGATTGTTTTGGCAGAGCAAACACAACTGTTTAAAAGCATGCTTAACCAATTTAAATACAATAACTTCAGTATACCTAACTCAGAAATTTGTTTTTTTGAAATTTGACTTATTTTCACTAAATATCTAAAAGCAATTAACAATTTGTTTGGTCGGAACTTATGCAGTCCTGAAGATCAAGTTCCGAATCCGACAAAATTTTAGTAGATTCAGCATTTATAGCAGATGATTATTAGAAAATATTGTATTTGAGAGACTTCTAGAAAGATTTAAATGGTGGACCATTACATGCATGTTAAAATGTCAAAATGTGCCCTCATTGAACCATATTACTGTACGTCGGTAAAGTGTATGACACCAAAAGACAATACTAAAATTAGTTGTTTTAGTGTTCTCTGTTCATTTTGTAGCCATAGCAGTTCATTTTACATGAATATAGGTCTATACGAAAAATACAAATGGTAAAACCATAAATTATTCTTTGTTTTGAGACAGTCAAATTTGGCCACTTTTGGAATTTTTTGTTACTCCAGTAAACTGTAATCCCCAGGCTCGAAAGTTTGTGTGCTGAATAAGCATGAGTTACTCCATAACTATATCATACATATATCAAAACCGAATGTCTGAATCTCTCTATTAAAAATTACGGAGAAGACAAAATATATTCCTTCCCAGTGGGACAGACCTTATACTGGAATCTGTTTACTTACTTTCGATGTTTTTCAACTCGTTATGTTGTCTTATGATAGCGATAAAGTTGTCATAAGTGGCCTCACTTTTGTTTCGATAGAACCAGTCCAGTAACACGTCTTCTATGACGTCACGATAGCTAACTTTTTCACGATACAGATTAAAATGTAATTTTTCAATTGTAGTTGGTGGAACATCGAGTTTTTTGGCAAGTGTTTTCCATAGCTTTCGCCCCCAGGTATCATCCAGTGTTTGGAGTATCCAGGTTACAGTGAAACCTTCAAAAGACGCAATATAGTTACTTAACATAGTTATATTTGTTAAGATTATTTGGTATTTATGAGTGATTTTATTTATTTGTTTTGCGCAAGACTTTTACCTTTTTCTACTGTGTATTGTCCAGACATTCTTGGAGATTTTGTGGATGTAGAGTAATGATTTTTGATGATAAATATCCCAAAAAATGTCCTTCCTTTAAATTATATGTTTGGACTCGTCAGTACAGCTATAAGGACGAACTTAGAGGTTTAGAAGGTTATAAATCTGAACAACACTAAAAAATCTCCTATGTGGGTTAGTTAAAATTATTAAAGAATGCAACTAAAGTTATTAAAATACGTTAAGATGTTAAATGCAAGTATTGAATAAATTTCAGCAATACTTTAGCTTAGGTTTATCGGTACCTAACTAGTCATTGCATTGGTTTAGTCTAATCAATATGATTTGTGCCTAAGTATTTAAATTCACTGTCAATTCTTAACTTTACTTGAATCACTAAACTTTTCGCTTCTAAATTTTAATTTTAATTACTGATTATTAATAGTCTAATCAACGCAATTTTGTAGATTACATTTTTACTGTAATGAACGACTGCTCGGAAAAAAGGCTTGAAGTGTTAAGTAACGCTGGCAACAAACTAACTCTAAATCATACATAGGTCATTCATCTGAAATGTCTTGTTTGCTTGAGTATTTACATAAGAGGACATAACTCTTAAATTATTACGATATGGAATACCGGAAAAAAATTGTCAGATATCAGAATGCTTGCATACAAGGTTCAGTTTGTGCATTAAATCTAAATACAAATTTTATTCTGTTGATGCACACTTTGTCAACAGTATTCTGCTTAAATTGAAACGAGTAATAAATTATTATTAATGTTATATTGGAACCATTTTGAAACTTCTCTGATAATTCATAAAAATGAAACTATGTAAGTATTTGATTTTATTATGAAGCATCTTGTCTGTTTTGCTTAAAAACATACGTGGCTGCTTATGATATAATTTGTATTACAAAAGTTCAAGTTACAATATTTGCTATTGGCTTTTTGTGACAACAAAAATAACCCTTTATTTGATGCAAGAAACATTAAGTTCAGATGCAGTTGTGTAAAGAAGGTAAAACGCGGTAAAAACGTGTTAATTTTAGAGTCATATCATTGCATCATCAAAATGATTATGATAGATAGCGTGAACTTTCTTGATAAGAATTATAAACTTACTACTGTCCGTCGTAAATTCAGAACAGTTCACTCTGAATACAATGAATACATATTATGCAATAAAAGTTTTGATCAACGATTCATTTAGATGTATAGTCAGCAGTACTGTCAAGGTTCATTTTACCACTGCTTTTGTTTAGGAGATACGCGCCTCCACAGATATTGCTGAGCTCTTTATTTGTCAATCATTCTGCAACCCAATAAAGCGTGATTTTCCATCGCGCCTTTTTATTGTGTTGTTTTGAAGACTATGAAAAAGTCATATTTTTCCTCCTATAAAATTACACAACATATCATAACAGCACTCTTAAGAGTTCATCATCGGTCAAGCAAAAATATGTTACATATCCAGACTTAATCATGAGCACAAACAATAACGAAATCATTGACTCCCACAAATTTACGTATTAATTATTTTAATCTGAAACATTTTCCAACTTAGTTTTAAACACTTCACATCCATCACATTTCTGACAATCCACATTACTAAATCAAACAACATCAAACTCATATCATGCCACAAGCCAGCACCGCACCACCACCATAAAAAATTAGT
>JAQIXW010001466.1:0-19252 GCA_034700685.1 Willowsia buskii | reverse complement strand
CGTTGTTAATCGACATGGCGGACGTGTTAGAGAAGAACTTTTCATGATAAACTCCTGTAAGGTCCTTCTGGTTCTGTGTCTTCGATAGATTTTTCATTCATGTCATCATGTCCTGTTTTGCATTTTTATGTATGCATACACATGATATCGTGTCTAATTTCTTCTAGTAGTGTAGATTATTTAATTTTTGACTATAATAAGATATTATACAATTTATGGGTGTCCGGTCTGTAATTTAAAGATGAGTGTGATGAGTAAACTTAAGTTTTTAAATGTTTTGAAAACCCGTATTGCGCTATATTATGGTATATGGAATTGAGCTTGGTCGTCCAAAGTTGTCAGCCTCTGTATTTGACGGATATGGACAATCACACCGCACCGTAACGTTGTTTCATTTCAATTAATTACTTGCATAAGATAAGACAAGCGCTAATGATGTTTTCTATTTTTTGTATCATATCGTGTCATTTCCAAACTCCAGTCTACAACATACCCTACACATTCGTAATCTTGATAAAATAGAAAAACCCATAAACGATTTTCTCCTCGATAATCTACTTACTAGTCATGGTTGATTGGCTAGTTAGTCATGTTGTTTTCGAGAAATAAAAAGTTGTAAACCTATTGACAACTGACAAATACTAATTCAGGTTATCGTGTCTGCTGCAATAATTGCAACATTTGCAACTAGGCATTTTCATGTGTAATTGTTAGGTAGCAATGCAATGCATTATGCGTGTATGCAGCTGAAAAGGTAGTTTTTTTTCATCTCTTGTGGAGCAGTCAAGCATGACTTTGGAAAACAACACCACACCGGTTGAAAAGATTTATGTACCTACCTATGTATATGTATATGTACTCCACTACTCACACTCACCACAAACCTGTCTGAATCCTATCCTGTCTATCGGTCTGATCGAAACAAAAATATTAATTTACCGAAGCAAATCAATAAATTTGCTATTACAATAATTTACCTTGATTGCCAACTGTCAAACTTTACTTCTACACATGAAACATAATGACCTCTGTTTTTGGTTGTGCAAATCGAAATTACTCGAAAAATTTTCTGTTTTCTTTTGAAAGACAATGCTGAGCTGAACATTCGTGTGCCAACCGTGGCTGATAACACAACGTGACTGGAACTGGACAGACTTCCATAAACCTCATCTACGATAACCAATTATTCACTGATCATGCACGTATACATTTTATAGTGACTGTCTAGAGTGCAAACGCAGATAAAAATGCAAAATGTTTGGGAGAAAGTTTCCAGTTTCCTCTAATCTCTGTTGATTGAATTGAGGATTCCCAAAAGACCGAGAAGTTTTTTCTCTGTCGTCAGTTGTGAATTAAGTTTATGTTTTGCGCATCAACAATCAATTTAACAGTACATAGTCTCCAATACTCAAGTAAATCGAAACTGCAGGAAAAATGACGTCATTAGCTTCTAAAACGGTTATTTTAATGGACCACTCGCAAGCCCTCATAGATGAAAGTGGAATTCAAATGGAAATTGACCTGGGACCGATAGGAGGATCCCGTGCGCGCCCGAACAGAAAGCTGACACCTGAGGAAGAGAGATACGAAAAAAGCGTCAGTCTAGTCAGTCAACGCTACTTTATGTCATCCTTTTTCCCACCGGTTATGAAGACATTGTGGACTTGTGCAGTGGAAAATGTAATTGAATACTCAAGGATTCTATACGACGTATTTTCTGACGAAAGACTCCTCCGCGTTTTAATGTGCCAAAGTAATCACGGGCAGACGTCATGGTTGAATTCATGGGATTCAGTTCTCACAAACGCCAGTGGAAAGGTTGTTAGCTCCGTTAACCAGCAAAGCGTTGCATTTGTAAGTCAACTTGTCCGTAAAGAATTAAATACAACTGCTAATAATATGCAAATGATGTAGCTATATTTTAAAACGATTTTCTTTGCTTTCTTTCCTAAAGATAACTGAAGCGTTTGCGAACGCCGGCCCTCCGCCCCCACTAAGGAAACAAGCATTTACGGGTTCCACTGCTGGACTGCACACTGGAATTAAAGCTGCAATCGAAGGCCTTTCTCAGCCGTCTCCTCAACAAACTGCAATGCTCAACAGTTCAATTGCTGCTGGGAAAGGACCAGTGAAAGTCAGTCAATTAAAACGCACATTCTTTGATATTCATCTTGATTTTTGCGAGATAATTAACACAAAAAATGTCCATAATATTTCTAGCCAATAAATCGTGGACGTGTGATATGTATTACTTCATGCACAACAGACGCTTTAGGACAAATCTCTGCCGACGACTTGGAAGACTTTTTTGTTACAGCAATCTCATCACAAAACAGAATTGCCAGTGCATCGGATCAGTAAGTATTCACTATCTATATGAGTTTGATTAATTATTGTATTTAAGGAGCTGGAATAAACCGTTTTCTTCTTTCTCTACAGTTTGTTACCGATTATTGAGTGTGAGCTTGTCCTGCTATCTCTTCATCCTGTGGGAAAAGAAAATTTATCAAGGGTGTTATCTCGACCACTTCACGATATATCAAATAGTGTTCGTGCTGAGGTGTATGTCACAACTCCAGAGCAGCTGAATGACAAAATTGTTGAAATGTAAATACGTCAAGTCAAAGAATTCAGTTGAATCGGTTAAAAAAATTCTATTTCTCAATACAATTATAACATTTTTTTAATGATTTGCTTAGATGTAAATCACATCACGATTTGGTCACTTCAACGGTCACAAATATTCCAATGAAGGAGGAGCAGAACGCCGTGTCAAGTAGTAACTATGATGTGCCTTTGTTTCATGCCAAAATGCCATCCTCCACTGAGGAAACCAGAATGCTAAAATGGTCAACACCAACCGCAGCTAAAAACGGCTCCGGATTATGCCCGGGAGGCGTTATTCCAATGTGTGCGTCAGCAACTCGAATTACCCCAGTTGATGTGAATTCGTAAGTTTTAGAATAATATGCATGCATGCCATTGTGTAAAATTAATGAATTCAGAATTAACTTAATTAGAAATTAGTATTATCAAACCAACTACAAATAATTATTGATATCATATGTTGATTACAATCAAATTATAGCCGTCCATCTACCTGCCTAAGTAACTTTGTTGTGAATGGGAGATCTGTGTGGCTGGAACTTCCATCTAGAAAGGGTATTTCAAAACTACATATATTAATCAAGTGATTGTTAATGAGTATTTAAAGGGTTAGTGGTAAAACATATTCTCATGTCGAAATATTTAGGCAAGCAAGCAACACATGTACTAACTCCTCATGGCCCGGAAATGTGGATGCACATCATGGAAGCAAGGAATACGTTGGAAGATTTACCCGCTATTTCTGAAGGAGTTGGTGGAAGAATTACAGATTACAGAATCACAGATTTCGTCGATTTCATCAAATCAAATGTGCTAATTCCATACCCTTCAAAACCTGACAGTTTGCCGAAACCGAAATATGAAAAGGATGGAGGCTCGTTTGTAAGAAGGAGATCTAACAGTGTGGATGATGGAAAGAAACCAGTAGATTTGGCCAAGGCAAGACTGCTTAGAAGGACGGCTTATTGGCCATTAACGTTGGGCGGATCCGTATTATTTGCTCTTTCTGCTGTAATTCAGATTTTTACTACTTTATGTCCTTGATGATTCAATTCCTACTAATAGTACATGACTGTAATTTTTAAAAACTTGCTTGTTTTTTTTTGCTGTAGCACATTGACAAATTACTTACCCTAGTACCAAACGAATCTCTTAGTGAAATGGAGAAAGTTGAGTGCGATAAGGTGATCTGGGCTTTGATGGCGCTTGAAGCAAGGGGTGATGCACCGCCGGTACCTTCATCTCATTTTAGGAAAGGGATGAAGCGGTATGTGTATGCATAAGTATTTATCACCCCCGTGGTTATCACAAATTACATAGTTATGAGACTGAGTTGCTTATAAGTGTGTTACATTATTTTAGCGATGAACAATGGAAAATGGTATATGGAGAATTGGAGACGTTTATCAGAGCAAATCTCCATTCTGAGACACATAAAAAAGTTTTGGAGTGTCTTCTTGAAAGTCGTAGTACTGATAAATCTGCTCCAGTGTCAGACCCTCGGCTGCAAGATTCCAGCAGTAATGGAGATAAAAGTTCACGCTCAAAGGACCTTACTATTGATTCGGCTTTGACTGAAATAAAACAGTACGGCTCAAACAAATATCGTTTCCACTAGTCTAGCAATATTGCTCCATTTAGGTTTGAAGTATGAAAGTCTAATTGATGTGCTTATTTTCTCCTTTAAATTTTAATTGTAGCATTGCTTCAACCCCCAAGAGTCCTATCGTCACGGATTCCCCCATGTCACCTCCAATGTGTGGAAGTACCGATAGCATCGATCATAGCACCAAGATCTGTAGACCAAACTTGTTGACCCTTTGGATGCAAAAAACCGAGAAACGCGATCTAAGAGCTCTTACAGGTGGAAAGTTGTATCCTCATTTAGCCTCAGCAAACACTGAGCAAGAAAATACAGGAAAGTCTAGAAAAAACGAAGCATAAACGTATTTTATTCATAATTTTGTTACTTCTATTATAAGTTTATCTTTTGTTTTTATATCATGAATGAATAAATTGACGAATTGAAAACAAATTTTTTATGAAGTCTGCCTTATTTTATTGTGTACTATATATAGTACTCGGTGTAGTATTTGAATGAATCTTTGCTGCATACATATTTTATGAGTATGAAGAGTTGATTTCACAGTCAATGTTTCAGAAATATATATGTCAACTTTGAAGAACTCAAACTGGTAATGTGCACTGTGCCCTAATTGTCAACGTAGGTAGCATATTTATTGTGATTATAGAACATTGACAACAACAAATTCTCTACATCTAAGCTGGCTATGAAATGGAAACGTTGATGGAAATTTCACAACAGTTTTGGTTAAATAGCAGTGACCAGCCCGCCATGCGTGAGTGAATAATGAAAAACAAGAGGTTTGTGAATTATTTGCGTCAACTTGCAAAGAGTAAATTACTATCATTGCAGTTCTAGACAGAACCTTGAATTAAATGCCTCACACACTCACACCTTCTGCAGCACTGAACCTCATGACTCTCGCATGACTCATGCTGGCACTTCACACTTTATCACTGACTAAAAAACGAGGTATATCAAAGTGAAAGTAATTATAAGTTTGATGCTTCATCATAGTGCTGTAAGTATCACTCACGAATTCATAAATAAACAGTCATATTCTATAATATCATCATAAATAGAATCAATGTTGGCTACTGGTCGGTCCATAGTAGTTAGTTATAGTCGATGTAGTAGTGTGATATTGATGAGGACCTTTCCGGAAGTCCCATATGTAATGGAGACAGGATTCGTGAATCTATGCAATGCAGTGTGATTCAAAAATCAAATCGCACAATGTGTGCTCACTGTGCATTTACTTTGGTTTTCCTCTTAATACAGTCATATTTATACATTGAATTCTGAATGATAGTATTTTTCCCGAATGATATGCTATTAGATTATACCGAGGATCTTTCAAATGGAAGATTATTACATATTATGTATATTATCAAATTGTTGTTGACCGATAGTTCAACTTTTGCTAACCCATCATGATCATGAGACAATGATAAAAGTACTAACAAAAATTAAACAAATGTATTTCTATCTGAAAGTTTGCTTCAAAGCGTCAAATTTTCCTTTCTACTGCATTCAAAATTCTGCAGTGTGGTCCAAACTTTGATTTGGAGCATATTTGAAACATTCTCTTATCTTTACAACTGCAATATATGCAGTTTAACAAATCGACCAATTTTCAATCAATCGCTTACTTTGTACTTATTAGAAAAGCAATGAAAAAATCAAAATTCAACACAATTGCGGTAATTGCAGGATGCGTGGCTCTTGCAGTACTCTTCGTCCGATATGGCGTAATGGTGTTTGTATTAAGAACTTACATATCATCGGTAAGATGAGCATAATATAAAAATAACTTATTCTTTTCAACTTTCTGGTTTTCCATAAATAGTACATGCTTTAATTTTTATACATATACTAGAAAAGTTTAAATTTTGTGACACTGTTTTTAGAAAATCAAACTAGCTCCAGGAAATGATATTTGGAAGGTTTGGTCTGAAATGCCGATTCACATGTTTTCAAGATTCTACTTTTTCAATGTGACTAATCCAGACCAGGTGCAGGAAGGAGCAAAACCTATACTCAAGGAAATGGGACCCTATGTTTATCAGTTAACCAAAAAATACTTGCATACAAACAGCCTTTTGCTTCATTCAATAATGTTGAATTGTGCTTTGCAAGGTCAAACCTTTGTTCTTACTATTTAGAGAAAAACGCCATAAAATAATCTTGGAAGCTGGCGATGACATTGTCAGATATCGACCAAAGGTAACTTATATGTTCAGACCTGACCTTTCGTATGGGTCACAGGAGGATAAAGTCACAATACTCAATGTGCCCTTTGTCGTAAGTCCTGGAATTATAATGAATCACATACAAAATGACCTGAAAGAAAAGCAGGAAAAAGCACAATTTGATGGATTTAAATTCATAACCGTTTTTGCAGGCAGTGGCAAAAATTGCTTGGGATGTTTCAAAGGAGCCATTTATGCTCTCCACATTGGATGACATGTTAGCTGGAAAAGGAGAAACACTTTTTCACACCAATAAAGTTCGAGAATTCCTTTTTGATGGAGTCAGTATAGAAAATTTTATGGAACTTTTCTCTCTTCCCATTGAAGCGTTTGGAGTGAAAGCCGAAATTCCTGAGAGAATTCTAGATGGAGATTTTGGGTTTCTTGATGATGTAATAAAACTAAATTTGCATTATTTTCTGTGATTAGAATAATAATGTATATTGTATCGCTTTGTATCATTCATTTTTTTCCTACAGAAAAACGATACAGCGGAAGAAGTTTGGGTGGTTGGAACTGGCATGAAAAAGAAAAACGAATTCGGGAAAATATTTTCCTTTAATGGGCGTTCCAGTTTGGATGTCTGGAACGACCCGCATTGTGATAAGATTGAAGGAACTGATGGTACCATCTTCCCACCCGTTACTAGCACATCTGATATTCTAAATATATTTCACCCTGATGCTTGCCGAACACTACAAATGTCGTACCATTCGCCTGGAGAATTTTTGGAGATTCCAACAATGAGATTTTCATTTGCAAGCAACGTTTTCGAAAGCTTGGATTTACATCCGGAAAATGAATGCTTTTGTAAGGAAACATATGAATGGTGTAAGAAGGGAGGTGTCTTTCCTATATGGCCGTGTGTTGGAGGTAGGTAGTAATGAAGATGAGAAGCAATAATGGATAATTTTGGTGGATTATCAAATGTTAATGTTCAAGTTCTTGCGTTGAAGCAAATACTGATTATCGAGTACCATTTGAATTTGAATTAGGTGCCCCAGCATTTGTATCAAGGCCTCACTTTATGAATTCTCACGTAGACTACAAGAAGGCGGTGTTTGGTCTAAATGACGAAGGCGACTATACTAGTTGGATAGATGTTGAACCCGTAAGCTTGCATCCAAACCATTCTAGTCACATATATTTTGGAATCGAATGAACGTATCAACATCAAACTGTCTACAGTTGTTTTCTTCCGGTTTTAATTTTTTATTGCTGTTTCCCAGAATATTGGACTACCGATCAGAGGTCATGTCAAACTCCAAATCAACATTGAGTTGCAGTCATTTGGGTCAATGCCAACTTTCTTGAATTGCCCAAACGTTATGTTTCCAGTGATGTGGATGGAAGAGGTAAAAATTGTCAAATTAAATCCATTTATTGTATGCAAAAATCCTAACAGAACTTAATACTTATTGTAAAATTGTAGGATTTTGAAGTGCCTTATGAACTAGCATGGCCTTTGAGGGTTATGACAATAATCCTAAGATATGCAGATTACTTCACCGAGTTCACAGTCCTAATTTGTGCTATGATAATACTTGCTGCAATTGTGACCGAAAGAAGGTCAAATATGCTGGGGAGCTGTTTTGGTGTCAAATTTAGATGAGGAAATCGGAATTTGTTGTAAGCTTTCGTTTGAGTGTGTAATGTTATGTGCACCATCAAGCTGTGTCTGTATAGTAGAACCGGGTAATAAAAATAATTTGCTCAACTTGTTGTGGTTTGGAACAGTGAAAAAAGTATTGGAAATATTTTGATTTGGTATCTCGTAAAAGTTTTTAATCAACGCTGATTTTATTACTACCAGCATTCTTTGCGGCAAAACTGCTTACGTTCATGTTATTATGTTATTAATCTCGTTATGTTCATGTTCTGTTATACTGATTCTATGACCTTCACTCCAAACCACACAATACATCACAAATGTTTCGTCTCCACATTCTAGAGTTTTGAATTTAAGGTGAAGGCCAGGCCAGAAAACTTTAAATATCTCAATAAGCGCATCCGGAAGTCATAATTTGAAGGGACCATTGCATCCGTAGAAGCATCTCTCTCTATTTGCTCAAATTATGGCATCATTATAATGATCATCAAAGCATGATATTTAAAATACTAAATACTTGACCTTGTTCATTGACATACGTTGTTCTGAAATCAAAATATTATGCATGAGCTTGGCAAAAGGTGCATAGCAAATTCCAGAACTGCAACGCCATAATAAGTACTCTCCTTTTTGCATTCGTCATAATGATTACGTCAAGCAATGCAAAAACTTGTGTGCAAGGAAAAACTGCAAAGGGAAATATCACAATGCCCCAAACTACATACTGGTGACAAATTTTCCTTCTAACTTTCTATCATTTCTCTAATAACCATTCAAGGTCATTCCAAGAAACTATTGAGCTCCTTATACTATCAGCCATTGAATTGCATCGCTCAAGCTTGGAAAGTATTAATATCTCCGAAAACATCATATTAATTCGATTCTAGACATTTCGACCTAGACCTTACAATTAGAACATCAGAGTGGACATAATATTTTTCAAATATTTCCTTCAAAAGCCAATGAACTGTTATGAAATGCAATGCAATATACAAATCGCAATGAAATGCCAATCACAACTCCGGTATTGACGTCTATTGACGTTAGTTAAATAAGCGGTAAAATTTACACTCGTACACAATAGTAAAACTCGTAATTATGTATGCTGGCTAATGCCCTGGAAAAAGCCTATGGGTGCTAATTTGCTGTAGCATGTCATATTTTTATTTTAACACTAAATTTCTTATATGTCATCAATTATCAACTCGATAAACTATCATCAATTTTTGGATCATCATCAACAAGCGAGTTTATATTTGTTTGAGTGAGCATGACTCTGTCTGTACTCACATTGCTTTGCGAGTCTCAGAGAGTTATTCCGTGAATGAATACGTAAGTACAATGTAATACTTAATGGTTAGGCAAACAGCATAATAAAAATAAGCAAAAAAATATTTTTTGTTGTTGTTCAAACAAGAAGTAGAAATAGCCAATATAGTCTATATCGTACTATTCGTACTCATCACAATATATGTGAAACAGAGTGTGATGGATGATGAGAATGAGACTCTTCTGGGTGCACTGAATGGAATTATAAGATGCAGGTGCAAAAACTCATTTTTATGAGAAAGTTGTATACGTGTAGCTAGTAGCTTATATAGACCTCTAATAACAAGTATTTAGTGGACAAGTTGTTGATTGATAGTTTAGGCTACATGCCACATGCTACTGATGAAAAATCTCTCATGGCCAGTTACTCAGAATTTTAGAATACGCAATTAAGGGAAGTGTTTTGTGAGGACTTTTGAACCTTGAACAGCTGACTACAGACTTGAGGAGTGAGTGGCTTCGATAGTGAAGACTTAAACAGTAAAAAAGGGTTAATGAGCTCTAAAATAGTTTGCAACAATTTATTCGTATTATCCATATTATTCAAGTGATTTGTATTTTTTCAATAAAATCCCGTCCATATATACGAATGAAGGTGAGAATAGAAGGGTTATGCCTGTGAAACCTTTTTAAAATTCTCTTCTTAAAGTCTCTTCTCACCCCTCCTCACACCGCCTTCCAAGGTACTTTACATCATTACATCTGACCGACACATGTGTAAAGGTTTGTATATTCCATGTGTGTACATACGCGATACGCAGTTAATTCTTTGGTGCTTCCAGTCAACATGATTATAATTCGCTGCTAATATTTAGATTGAGATTAGAATTTATTTCTCAGAGCAGAGATGAAGATTGTGTTTGTTTTAGAGACTCCAGGTTTTCTAATCCAAGTAAGCATAAATTCCGAGTAAATAAGTTGATTAATTTGGTCATACGCATACTTGCGCATAAAGTAAGTACTCGGCTTAACTAATTTGGAGTTCTTTAATAGCTCCAAGTGCTAGGTCATATCAACAGTCTCGCATAACTTTGAGGTAATGGGACATTACCTTTCTTGGCCATGCACTATGCACGTTTGCTCACAAATCATGTTCCTCTGTGTGAACTATAATTGAGCCATAGAAATTGCAGCAATTTACACCACCCAAACCAAGTGTGAACTTGCAAAATTAGACTGATGACCTCATTTGACAGGGATTTTTTTGCGAGCAAATTATTGCATATTTGCTAAGAGTATTTGCTTGTGAAGATTTAGTTGTGCAAACATTTTTCAAGCCTTTCTTTCCTCAGAGTGGGAATACTTGGAATGCTTTGTAGTGTTTAAATTTAATTATCATCGTAATGTGTAATGTTGCGGACGGCCGATGCACTCGGACCATAAAAAAAAGTGTTATGCATTTAGTGTCACTCAAGAAGCATGAAACAAATTAGACATGATGATAGGCACACATTATAATAGTTAGTTTGGCTGTATCGTCTCTCTGAGAGTGCACTTGGTTTTGTAATTGTCCCATCCCGAGTTCCGATTGCGGAGCTGAGAACTCTGAACTGAAAGGTTGCTCATCATGATGTCTCATTCATTATTAGATCGATTCCCGTATCAGGTTATGTATGCTAATGTTATCCATCATGTTGTACATAGGATGCCGAACGAAAACAGGCAAACATCATAATAAGAAGAAAGAACACACTTTTTTGCGATTTCGTCACTTCGTCATACATATTTACGCATAAAATGTTGGTTTTCAATCAATGGAAATGGAACTACATAGGCACTTCCTTGATATTATTATTGCGGTTTTGGGTGAATGTCGTTTTTACAGGTGTTGTGATGACATGCGTTTGAGTTGAAAGTTAAAAGACTTGAAGAGATTTTCACTCACGTGTGTGTGTTTTTGAGTAATTTGCAAGTAATTGGTTACGTTTATTGGCAGCATGGCCAAAAAGATTCGGCGGTGGTTGTTGTAACAGTGAATTGTACTCATTAGCTTACAGTTGAACCTACAAAAATTGTAACAACTGTAATAAGTTGGGTTTTTTCACCACAATTTGTACTCTGTATTAATCTTCGTATTTGTAAGGTACGAGTTCAAATTTTTGATAGATAGATAAATATAAATTTTGATTGGAATAAACCGACCGTCAACCGTTAAAACAAGTGCTGAGGAATGTTGATGCTGTTGCATCTTTAAGGCGTAATTTATACGAGAAGTTCTCACAGCCTGTGTGTACTTAATGTGCTCCGTATTACAGCATTACATTACTACAAGAATCTATAGTGGACATAATCCAGATAACTGAATAGGAATTCGTAGTTATAATTAATTAATGAGCATTTGATATTGTGAATTGTGTAGAAGTATAAACACAACGGGTTTGTATATCATAGGTAGATACATAGGTACATATTATTTGCAAACATGCAAACAATTTGGTTTTACACTGAAAGAAACACATAGATTATAGATTGATTGATAGATAGTTTTTAAAGAAGTAGTAATTCTTTGCAATCATCAGTACAGAAGTAGGCAGCACACTTCACATATTTCACGAATTGATTATATTTTACGGGAACAAAGAGGAATGTCAGGGTGGTAGGGTCACCACTACTCCATAAGGTCAACCAACACAATACACACCATTATTATTATATGTAGGTAGTTGAGTTGTTGAGAACTAATACTGATTTTTACTCTTCATAAATCGCATTTCGCATCTCTTGTTGTGGTTATGCAGTGTATACCTATTTTTGATTTGTATTTGTTGGAAGTGCACTAAGAATGCGACTTACAAAATTATTATTAATTATGCAACTTGCATTGTCTAAGTCTAATGGTCGAAACATCGAACGTTTAAGATATATCTACTAGTAATCTATTATGTTTTCCAGATTTCTGTGCTGCGGGGCCAATGGCAAAGGACCAAATAACAGAAGCAAATGTTCTTGAAACCACTTCATAATCATTAATCTACAAGTCTGTGACGTGTCTACGCAAAAAGTTGATTAAAACGTGTAAACTTTTGTGTGAATGACTGCGACATTATTTACTGGTGAAAGCGAAGCTAAAGCTGTCAATACAAAGTGCTTTATAATACTGATGAAAACCTTGAATGAGAGCTTCTTAGTTAGCTAGATCTATTCAAGTCCTAAGAAACCTGACGACGACGAGTTCCCGAGTATGGAGCAAACTGCAACAGGTTCCAAACTGCCGTACTACTCGAAATTGCAAGAGCTCCTTACAGCGGACAGGGGAACACGTCGCAGTGACTTTGCTGAAACTTCCAGTGCTGCCTCCATTTCTGGAGACTCTTTAGGTAATGCTCAGTGTGATATCGCTTCCTCCTTCATTTTACCCTGTGACCTTGCCTTACACTTTTATTTCGCTTTATAATCAACGCATACAATTACGCATATACTATTCGCATAATTCTAAATTCGTAATAATAAAAGTAGTACTGATAAGATGATGGTATATGGGCTCAATAGTAGTTTAAACTTTAAAGTCTGCTTGCTCAGTTAGTGAATAAATATTAAAATATTTAGTAAAAAGTTGAGATATCAAATTATTAAATTGAAAACATAACATCGCATTTTCGCTGTCGCTTTAAATACGGTGAAGGATTAAAATCATGGATGATCAGGGTGGTTTTGGCATGAAAACAAATTATAATAAACACTCATGATTATTTTTTTTGCATTCTGCAACTCTCTTCAAAAGCTTGGGGAAGTTCTTGACATTTTTTTCATTCGATAATTGCCATATTTCGCCATATAACAGGTGACGATGGGACCAACTCTTCTTCAGATGCAATGTCAGATAAATATAGAAATCCTCGCAAACGGTTACTATTGAGCTCTATGAATGCAAGTGAAGCAGATGAGTGTAAGCAATATAAAAAAAGCAAAGCTTTGTTACTTTTTCCGAAAGTAAAAAAACATGTTTTGAAGTTTTCTTCGAGATTTCATAAAATCAAAACTTCTAAACCACAAAATTCTCCCTTGTGAAAAGGAACCAAAGTTAATCAAAGAAGGCATCATGAGTCATAAATTTAATTGGTTTATTGTAGCCCCTGATGATCATTCGGATAAAGGGAAGAAAATAATGAAATTGAAAAGCGATGCTCCTAATGGATGCGACACTGGTGACATAAACAAAGGTATGGGTTGAATTAAAAAATATATATATTCGTTCATCACTTTTTCTAAGCCCTTTAAATTTACATGTTTGCATGAATGTGTGATGTTTAACTTAACTTGGCAGAGTAAATTAACTTACTAACTGTTAAATTCCATGTGGCAATTTGTTAAAAGCTGTATTTACTAATGAATAAGGTGAGCTGCATCCAAACAAAAGGCACTTAGGTTGTTTCTTGATATTGCTCAACCTTCAGTTGAGAAAGGATGTAGATCAGTCTCGTTATCCGTGCAGAAATGCAAAATGGTTTCTTTGGTTGGCTTACAAAAATTGGAATTACTCCAGTGCAGTATAAACCAGATTGCCAACCTTCGAAATTGATAAGTTGTATATGAGACGTCGTGAATTACGAAATGTTCAGTTAGCTTAGTCGTTGCTCATATTATGTCATAATTAACTCATAATAACTTTACTAGGTTTTAGCGTATAAACATCCCCATAATTAGTAATTAGTCACCTGTCATCTGATTGTTTTAATTACTTCCCTACTCACTCCTTGCAAATATCTATTACTATTTTTATTATTCATTGTCTGCAAGTTATTTATTGATTTGAGCAAAACAATTCGTGTCTCTGCCGTTTACTTCAATTGTTAATTATTATAGTATTGTGTGCTTCAATAGTTCCATTCATCACTTCAATGTAACTGCATGCATAGTTTTTGTAGGAAGTATGTACTTATACTAACATCTTACGAGTAATGCAATTTTTTATACACTTTTCAAGTACAGTCTTAATTTTTTGTCCTAGAGTTCAATTTATAACACAACCCGGGATTTAACTCTAGGTGCTTTTCGTTGCTTTATTTGCCTTCTGTTGTACACTTTTTAGTATAATTTCTTCTCAGGTCCTGCTTCTTTCAAAGTGGCCCCCATTGTTTTGAAGAAATACTACCCTAAAGCCGTTCAATCTGCTGAGTGTGAGGAGTTTTTAGTTTCACTTTCAGAGGACGATACACAAGCTGAGGGGAATGGTGGAGCTGTTCTGATTCGTGGGAACAACGGCGACTCTGAAGTCACGAAACCGTCGAACGTTAAACCAAAAGATGACTATGAATATATGGGAGGTAAGCTATCTTTCTTTTTATAAATCCATGGCCTATTACTTGTAATAGATTCAAAACATAACCAACTATCGTTCATTTTGAACAGCTCAAATCGACAAACTATTAAGCATGTCATCACCTAAAACTGCATGGAAGACGCCCCGGCGCCGTAAATTTCAGTGCGATGAAAGTAACTGTACAAAATCCTATTCGTCAGAGGATGATCTTAAAAGTCATAAGCTAAGCCATTCGCAAGGTAGTGCAATTAAACCCTTTGGATGTGATAAATGTGGTAAAAGGTTTAAGTGGGCAGCTTCGTCGAAAGCGCACACGCTAAAATGTCAGAAAAATGATGGAAAAGTAAATTCTGGTACAGAGGACGAGCGTGAAAGTAGTCAGGACGAGAGCCCCAATTCATCCATGGAAGAATCATTACAGAAAGTTGATGAGAAAGCAAAAAAGAATGAAACTTGTGCAAAAGTCCCAGAAAAACCCATGACAGATCTTCACCTGCAGCAGACTTTTGAGTCAGTTGTGAGTAAACTGATTTCATCTAATTTAAGCAGGGATGTTGCTACAACTGACCCTGCTGAGAAGCCACCTCTAACTCGTCGCCAAGTTTCTGCTGAGAAAAATGTAATTTTTTGTCTCTCATACTGAAAAAGTATTTGTATAGGTATGTAAATCATCATGATCATCATATCATCATCATGTTAATTATATTTTGAATTGCAGTCACCTTCCAGCAGAAGATCCTCCTCAAGAATGGATACGAAGCCTAACAAAAAAGCAAAGTTGGAGGCTACCCGTGCTGGGAAGAAAAAAGCGCCAAGCCCAGTGGAGGAAGAAACAGAAGATTCTGCATTCCCGCTTACTCCAACAACAAGTGGTAGGACATCATTGCGTCGAAACATTCAAAGACCAAAGTGGCTTAGCGATGCTGATCTTGTGACAGACTATGAATTTCCTCGTGGCACAAACAATTTGAGGACGGGGATCAATAGTTCAACAAGTTCTCCGGTTGGTACTCCTACTACCACTGCTGTAAATGGAACTCGAAGGCCATCCCGCACTGGTTCAACTGACTCTACAAATGAGCCTGTCTCAGTTTCCACCCCCAAATCTCAGAAAGCTGATACGGCCAAGCCATGTCCACCGTCTTCCCGTGAACGCAAAAGAAAGGAGGAGGTAATAAAGTTTATAATCATTTGCATAATTAAGTAGTTCAATAATAAAAGCAGAGATAGGGGCAACGTGAGAATTTAAAATGTTTCTAATCTTTTTTATATTTATTGTTTTAGAGCAACAAAAATGATGCAAAGAAACCGGAAATTCCAAAGAAAGTAAAAAAGAAAGAAGCCAAGAATGAAAAGAAGAGCAAGGTTAAAGATAAGCCCGCATCTCCAAATAAGTCCAACATTCGAAAAGGCGAAGTCAGCGAAGCAAATGAGTCCCCATCCGGCCCATCCCCAAGCAAACAGTTGAGTACAAAAATATTAACCCTGAGCTTGGAAGACGTTGGAAAGGGAAGTTTATTGGGGAAATTACCCGCAGAAACCAACGGTCGTAAGCGTGCTGGCAGTGATAGTCCAATTATTCCATCGCCAACTTTGAAAACACAAAAAAGTCGAAAGTCGAAAAGAAAACGCTCGTTGGAGGAAAAACCGCAGCAATCAAACGGAGTCGAAGCAGAAAGCTTAACATTTGATGAATCAACAGGTTCAAAGACCAACGATGAGCAAAATACTAAAGTAGAAGAGAAGTTGGGCGATGCTGAAGTGGATGCAGTCAAGAACTCGAATGAATCATCGGATATTGCAGCGGACGAAAAAGAGCCTGAGAAAGTTGAAACGAATTTACAAGGCAACGAAGCTGACAGTGAATCAAAGCTAATTGATTTTGAATTAAAAGATGCAGAGGTCCCCCACCAATCAAGACAACAGGAACCCGTTGTAGCACAAACTGAAGAAAACGTTGCTAATCTAAGCAAATCTGACGTGGTTGAAGCCGAAGTTGCTGAAACCTTAACGGATTTGACCAACTGTGTTGACGTGACTGAACCAACAAAGGATGTCATACCGAATGTTGGTGACTCCAATGTGGATTTAGCAAAGGGCTCAGTTAGCAGTGTCAACTGTGAAACTGGAAACAAAGAATCGAAACCAGAAGCCTCGCCCAGTGTCCCAAATCTTTTTTTTAATTGCGAGGCTCTGAGCTTTGCTGATATTGCCAAAGGTTTCGCTCTACCGACGCAAGCAACGGAACCCGAGGTAGAAAACAGAGCTGCTGAAGCTGAAGGAAGCAAAGTAGATGGAGCACTTGGAAAGCACCACATGGATGCAGATGTGGTGGTCCCTATTGTGAACAACGACGAAGAAATGCCCATCTTAAGACCAGAGACTTCAAGCTCCGCTGCAGGAAGCAGATCTGATTCGTTTGCTGAGCGAATGCAAAGTATTGATGAGGATGTGTCCAGTAGTAGCAATCATTCCATGCTTCCTCAAGCACCTGTTCTTTTAAAAGAAGCATCTGAAGCTACCACGTTTGCAAATGGCGTTGTCCAAAAAATTGCACAGGATTGCAAAACAGAATCTTCAGAATCCACTGTAGCAGACAATCACGAGGAACTACCTCTCATGGACGATGATGATGGCCTAAACTCAAGGTTGCGTCTAGATAGGTCTGACTCATTGTCTCTCAGATCTTTCGGGTCAGGGTCTCAATCAGAAAAAATTAAAGCACTTGAAGACACTTCCTCGAAAGACAAACGTCCTATGACCAACCATGAGTGCCTTGTAGATTCCGACTCTAACGATTCGTTAATGAGTGAATTCTCCGAATTGGCTGCACAAATATCTGAGAAAACTGATGGGGTTAAGTTCAAGGAGGAATGTTTACGCTTTCTCACAACCAAGGTTTCCTCCAACAGCGTAAGTTTCGAATATGCATAATGTTTTCACTAAGCCGATCATAATCATAGGAAATGGTGTAGGTATAATGACTTTTTGTTCTTTTATGATTGTAGATGTGGGCGATTCGTAAGGAACTAAAACGATTAAAAAAGGACAAAAATTACTTCAAGTTCGGGAAACTTAGCCCCCTCGCTGCTGGTCTCATGCACGATATTTTTTGTCAGTCATTGGAATGAGTATTTTTCTTTTCCAATCCCTTGTTCAGCGTTTGTTCATTCAAGTATTTTACAGTTATATTCGTGCATTTTTTCTTTCTAGGTTAGCATTTGTTTCATTAATTTTTCGTGTTGCTAGTTATGTTTATTGTTGTGTGGTGCATATTAAGAATATTGTTATCGGTGTATGCAATATTGTCTTTAAAAGAATGGGTGGTAAATGGTTAAATTGAATCAAGTATACTATTATGTGATTAATAGTAGAACATATATAGTAGATGTAGCATGTATTTTATTCTGTAAGCCTTACTTTTACTTTGTACCACCCACTTCATGGTATAATGTTGTGTGAACTTTTGAATATAGATACCTGTTAATTCTATTAAATCAAATAAAAAATCAATTGTTTTATTTAAAGTTTAAGAGGAATGGTTTTGTGTTGTTATTATCTTTATGTTCTTAATCTTAGTCTTTTAGTGTAGCTCACTATTAAATAAAATCTTTTTGTTACTTTTTAAAAGGGAGAATATTCCAAAGATACAAATTAGATGTAAACTATATATTAAATACATCAAATGCTTAATTGTGTTACTGTGTAATGTATAACAATCACTCGAAAGTAATAAATGTGCCTTTATTTACGTGCACCAAATGGACACAACAAAACTAATGATTATTGTAATTAAATTCATATCATTCTTGTAGTACTCATGAATCATGATTGCATTCCAACTTTCCAACCAGGAGTTCAAAACTTCCATTTCATTTGACGCAGAAATTATAAGCAAAAATTCGTAAAATAGCCACGAACGCAGGTTACCCCATTAATCAGCTCTTTGCTCTCAGGTGGAACAGGTATATGTGTCTATGTGTGCATGTGTAGTGAAAGCTTTCAAATGAAGTACATGGAGACATGGAGCTGCTGTACACTTGAAACTCGCCAGTAGCCACGAAGAGCTATTTACCAGGGAAAAAAGCAAGTCTACCACATCTCTGAACTCTCTGAGCACTCTATCGCTGAAAGAAGCTCTTTTTTATGTTTTTTAACAACTCTTCTTGTTGTGCTTGTGATGATGATGATGAAACGATGAATTCTATATCCCACGAATGCAATGGGAATGATGTCTACGTACTACTTGTCAGCCGAGAGCCGACTCTGCCGATGAATGTTCCTGATGATGAGTTGTTGCTGTTCAGTTTAGAGTGCTGAGAAACAAGCGAGATGATAGTCATTTTTTACGTGTTCAAGTTGAAGTGTTAAGGCTCCCCCACGCACTTTGGGACTCTAAATTTGTCATTGCTAAGGTAAAGTACAGTATCCCATAGCTTTAGAAGTCGTCGTTTTTGCCCCCAATCTTATTAACTTAACTGAGCAGTTTTAACTGTACTAAAGTAATGGGATATTAGAAAAAGGGTAAAATTTTGTGCCCTTACCTCCAGCTTTGTAAAAGCACCCAAATACAACTTAAAAGCACGCAGCGAAATTTGCCTAGTGATTAG